>JAVJIF010002638.1:0-97950 GCA_038442645.1 Agave tequilana
AAACAGAGTTTTCAAGAGCCGTGAATACTATTACATAGTTTCTATTTACTATTTCTAGTCTTAATTTGGGATGTTTGACCATTGCCTAACTTTTAGCCTCAATCTAACTTTATAAGAACTAATAGGGCCCAAACAGGAAAAAAATGTGTTTCATGAGCCAAGAGTAGTATTACACAATTTTTTTATACAATTTTTTTTGTCTTAATTGGAACGTTTGACCGAAAGTCAAACTTTCAGCGCCGATTGGTCTGAATTAGTCCTATAAGAGCTAAATGGGGTTCAGTAGTAGAAAATATGATTTTCAAGAGCCGAGAGTACTATTACTTAGTTTTATGTACAATTACAGCTAATTAACCTGTTTCAAGTTTAACTAGAAAGTTTAACCAAAAGTAAATTTTCAGCCCTAAGTAACCTAACTAAGAGATATAAGAGCACAAATAGGACCCAAACAGGAGAAAACATGATTTCAAGAGCCAAAAATAGTATTACATAGTTTCACTGTACAATTTCTATTAATCAACATTAATTCAATTCTAAATTGGTAAGTTTAATTGAAAGTAAAACTTTTCACCCAAATTGCCTGAACTAAGCTTTATTAGAGCCAAACAGGGCCCAAACAGGGAGAAATATGGTTTCTTAATAGTCGGGATTAATATTATATAGTTTTTATATGCGATTAGTACTAATTTAGCTAGTCTTAATTGAAAATTTTGACCTAAAGACAAACTCTCGCCCTGATTGGTTTGAATTATCCCTTAGAAGAGCCGAATAGGCCCAAAGTGGAGAAAAAGTGATATCCAAGAGTCTTGAGTGGTATTACAAAGATTGTACATACAAATACTTCAAATTAACGTTATTTCTAGTCTTAATTGGGAAGTTTGACCAATAGTCTTACTTTCAGCCCAGATTTCCTAAGCTAAGCCCTATAAGAGCCGATATGGCCAAAACAAGCGGAAAACATGGTTACAACAAACATGGTTTTTAAAACCCGAGAGTAGTATTACATATTTTTTATGTATAATTATTACTAATTAATCTTATTTCTATCTTAATTGGAAAGTTTGACCCAAAGTCAAACTTTCAGCCCCGAATGTCCTATATTAGGCCTTAAAAGAGCTGAATAGCGCCCAAATTGGGAGAAAACGTGAGTTTCAAGAGCCGACGATAGTACTACATAGTTTCATTATACAATTACTACTAATAAACTTATTTCTACTTATAATTGGAAAGTCTGACCAAAAGTTAAACTTTCAGTCATGATTGATTTGAACTCGCATAAGAGTCAATAGAGCCCCAATGGGGAAAAACATGATTTTCAAGAGCCGAGAGTAGTAACATCTAGTTTCTATATACAATTATTTATAATTAACCTTTTTTCTAGTCTTAATTAGGAAGTTTGACCAAAAGTCAAATATTCAGCCCTGATTGGCTTGAATTATATCTTATAAGAGTCGAATAAGGTCCACATAGGAGAAAATATGATTTCAAAAATCGGGAGTAGTATTACAAAATTTATACTTACAATGATTACTAATAAACCTTGTTTCTAGTCTAATTAAGAAATTTGATCAAAAGTCAAACTTTTAACTCCGATTGGCCTGAACTAGCCTTATGAGAGCTGAATAGGGCCCAAACCGGGAGAAAATGAGGTTTTCAAGAGCCGGGAGTAGAATTACATAGTTTCAATCATAATTACTATAATTTAACTTTTTCCACCCTTAGTTGGGAAGTTTGATTGAAAGTCAAACTTTCAGCCCTGATTGGCTAGAACTAAGACTTTATAAGAGCAAAATATATTGCACAATTGGGAGAAAATGTGGTTTTCAAGAGCGAAAGTAATATTACATAGTTTCTATATATAATTGCTACTAATTAAACTTGTTGTTTCTAGTGTTAATTGGAAAGTGTACCAAAAATAAAACATTCAGCCCCGATTACTGAACCTAGGCCATATAAGAGCTGAATTCAGCCAAAACGTATAGAAATATGATTTTCAAGAGCCAAAGCAGTATTACAATAGTTTCACTATACAATTACACCAAATCAACCTTATTTTATACTCCAAATTGGGTAGTTTACCAAAAGTCAACTTTCAGACCTGATTGCATGAACTCAGGCTTATTAGAGCTGAATAGGGCCTAAACGGGGAGAAAACATGGTTTTCAACTGTCAAATTAACGTTTCATAGTTTCAATGTACAATTACTACTAATTTACCTTGTTTTCTGGTCTTAATGGGTAGTTTGACGAAAAATCAAAATTTTAGCCCTAATTGGCCTGAACTAGGTGCTATAAGAGACGATAGGGCCCAAATGGGGGGAAACATGATGCTCAAGAGCCGGGAGTATATTACATTGTTACTATGTACATTACTACTAATTAAATTTGTTTATAGTCTTGATTAGGAAATTGATCAAAAGTCAAACTTTCAGCCCCGATTGGCCTGAACTATGCCTTATTAAAGGCCGTATATGGCCAATATGGAGAAAATATAGTTTCATGAGCCGAGAGAGTATTGTATAGTTTCTATATACAATTACTACTAATTAATCTTGTTTCTAATCTTAATATGGAATTTGACTAAGAGTCAAACTTCAGTCCCGATTGGCCTGAAATAGGCCTTAGGAGCCAAACAGGGTCCAAATAAGGAGGAAACATGGTTTTCAAGAGTGAGGAATAGTATTACGTAGTTTGTATTTTCCATTACTACTATCTTATTTCTAGTCTTAATTGAGAAATTTGACATAAAGTCAATACATTCAGCCCAATGGCCTGAAATAGGCCTTATAAGGCGAATAGGGCACAAACAGGGAGAAAATAGGTTTTCCAACAGTCCAATTTATATTACATAGTTTCTATAAATAATTACTATTAATTAACCTTGTATCAAGCCTAAATTGGAAGTTTGACCAAAACTCAAACTTTCGGCCCGATTGGCCTGAACTAAGCATTATAAGAGCTGAATAGTATTGCCCGAATAAGGAGAAAATATGATTTTTTAGAGTCATGAGTAGTATTACACATGTTCAAATTACTATAAATTAACCTTATTTCTACTCTAAATTTGAGAGTTTGACCAAATTCAAACTTTCAGCACCGATTGGCCAGAATTGAGCCTTATAAGAGTCGAGTAAGGCCCAAATAAGGAGAACTTAGTTTTTAAAAGACGGAAGTAGTATTACATAGTTCTATAATAATTACTAATAATTTAACTCGTTTCTATTTTTAATTGGAAAGTTTGCCCAAAAATTAAACTTTCAGCCACGGTTGGCCTAAACTAGGGCTTATAAGAGCCGAATAAGGCCTAACGGGGAGAAAATGTGGTTTTTCTAGACCCGGGAGCAATATTACATAGTTTTATGTACAATTACTACTAATTAAACTTATTTCCAATTTTAATTGGGAAGTTTGACTAAAAGTAAACCATTCAGCCCCAATTGGACTAAACTACGCTTATGAGCCAAATAGGCATGGTTTTCATGTGCCAGGAGTAGTATTACATAGTTTCTTATTTATATTACTACTAATTAACCTTATTTTTACTCTTAATTATAAAGTTTGACCAAAATCAAACTTTAGCCCAATTGGCCTAAACTAGGCCTTATTAAGAGACGAATAGGTCCCAAATAGGGAAAAATGTCATTTTCAAGAACCTGGAGTAGTATTATATAGTTTATATGTACAATTACCACAACTAAATTTGATACTAGTCGTAATTAAGAAGTTTAACTGAAAGTCAAACATTCAGCTTCGATTGACCTGACAAGGCTATATAGAGCCAAATAAGGACCAATGGGGAGAAAAACATGATTTTCATGAGCCGGTTAATATTACATAGTTTCTATGTAAAATTACTACGAATTAACCTTTGTTTCAAGTCTTAATTGGGAAGTTTGACCTAAAGTCAAACTTCCAACCATGAGTGGCCTTAACTAGGCCTTATAAGAGCCGAATAAGGTCCAAACAGGGAGAAAACGTGATTTTCGAGAACTGGGAGCAGTATTACATAGTTTTTATATATAATGACTACTAACTAAACTTGTTTACATTTTAATTGTGAAGGTTGATCAAATTCAAGCTTTCAGCCCCGATTGGCTTGAACTAGACTTATAAGAGCCGAATAAGACATAAACGGGGAGAAATATTATTTTCAAGAGTCAGTAGTAGAATTACATAGTTTTCATGTAAAATTCTGCTAATTAACTTGCTTCTAGTCTTATTTGGGAAGTTTGACCAGAAATCAACTTTCAACCCGGATTAACCTTAATAAGGTTATATAAGAGCGGAATAGGGCCCAAACGGGGAGAAAACGTGATTTTCAACAACCGAAAGTAGAATTATATAGTTTAATGTACAATTACTACTAATCGCCTATTTGTACTACAAATTGAGAAGTTTAAACTGAATGTCAAACTTTCGGCACCGATTGGCCAGAACTAGCCTTATTATAAGAGCCGGAATAGGGCCCTAACAAGGAGAAACTGTTTCGAAGTGAGTGGTATTACATGGTTTCTATGTACAAATTCTACAAATTACGCTATTTCTAGTCTTAATTTGGGAAGTTTGGCCAATTGCCTAACTTACAGCCTCAAGTGCCTTAATTAAGCCTTATAAGAACCGAATAGGGCCCGAATAGGGGAAACGTGTTTTCAAGAGTGATTAGTATTTTATAATTTTTATGTACAATTACTATTAATCTTTTTCTAGTCTTAATTGAGAAGTTTGACCGAAAGTCAACTTTCAGCCCTGATTGACCTGAATTAGGTTTTATAAGATCCAAATAGGCCCAAATAGGAGAAAAACGTGGTTTTCAAGAGCCGAGAGTACTATTACCTTATTTTTACATACAATTACAACTAATTAGCTTTATCCCTAGTCTTACCTGAGAAGTTTGAACAAAAGTCAAACTTCAGCCCCCATTAACCTAAACTTGGCCATATAAGGGCGAAATAGGGCAAAAAGGGGAGAAAACATGATTTTTAAGAGCCAAAAATAGTATTACATAGTTTCACTATACAATTACTAATAATCAACATTAATTCTACTTTTAATTGATAAAAGTCAAACCTTTAGCCCTGATTGGCTTGAACTAAGCCTTATCAGAACCATAAGGCCAAACTGGGAGAAAATGTAGTTTTTTAACAACCAAGATTAATATTACATAGTTTATATAAACAATTACTACTAATTTATCTTGTTTCTAGTCTTAGTTGGAAAGTTTGACTAAAAGATAAACTTTCGCCTGATTGGCTTGAACTATCCCTTACTAGAGCCGAATAGGATCCAAAGTGGAGAAAAAGTGGTTTTTAAGGCCATGAGTGGCATTACATAGATTCTACATACAAATACTTCAAATTAAGTTATTTTTAGTCTTAATTGGGAAGTTTTGACCAATAGTCTTACTTTCAGCCCAACTAGGCCCTATAAAAGCTGAATAGGGCCAAATAAGAGAAACGTGGTTTTCAAAATTCGAGAGTAGTATTATATAGTTTTTATGTAAAATTACTACTAATTAATCGTGTTCTAGTCTTAATTGGAAAGTTTGACCCAAAGTCAAATTTCATCCTCGAATGGCTGAATTAGGCCTTAAAGAACCGAATAGTGCAAAACTTCTGGTTTTCAAAAGCCAACAATAGTATTACATAGTTTCATTGTACAATTACTACTAATTAACTTATTTCTACTCAAATTGAAAAGTTTACCCGGAAAGTCAAACTTTCAGTCCTGATTGACTTGAACTCGCATAAGAGCCAAATAGAGCTCAAACGAGAAGAAACGTGATTTTCAAGAGCCACGAGTAGTAACTCCTAGTTTCTAAGCATAATTACTTATAATTAACTTTTTTCTAGTCTTAGTTGGGAAGTTTGACCAAAAGTCAAATTTTTCAGCCTACATTAGACTGAAATAGACCTTATAAAGCTGAATAGGGCTCAAACGGGGGAAAAAGCTGTTTTCAAGAATGAAAGTAGTATTACATAGTTTTCATTAACAAATACTACTAATTAAACATATTTCTTATCTTGAAGTTTGAACCGAGTCAAACTTTTAGGCCCGTTGACCTATACTATACCATATAAGCGTCAAATAGGGCCCAAGCGGGAGAAAACGTGGTTTTCAAGAGCTGAGATTTTTATTACATACTTTCAATATATAATTACTACTAATTAACCTTGTTTCAAGTCTAAATTGGGATTTTGACCAAAAGTTAAACATTTGGCCCTGATTGGCCTGAAATAGGCCTTATAAGAGCCAAATAGGGCCAAAATTAGGAGAAAATAGGGTTTCAATAGTCGTAATTAGTATTACCATAGTTTTAATGTATAATTTCAACTAATAACCTTATTTTTAGTCTTAATTAGGAAGTTTTAACTAAAAGTCAAACTTTCAGCCCTAATTGGCCAGACTAGGCCTTATAAGAGTCGAATAGGGCCCAAACGGGGCGAAAATATGATTTTCAAGATTCGGGAGTAGCATTACATAGATTCTATTAGTATTATATAGTTGCGAAGTTTGGCCTAAGTCAAATTTTTATCCCCGATTGGCCTGAACAAGAACTTATAAGAGCCAATATGGCACAAACAGGAAGAAAATGTGATTTTCAAGAGCGGAGTAGTTACATAGTTTCTATATATAATTACTACTAATTAAACTTGTTGTTTCCAGTTTTTTATTGGGAAGTTTACTAAAGTCAAAATTTCAACCCTGATTGACCTGAACTAGGCCACATTAGAGCCGAATTGGACCCAAACATGATTTTCAAGATCCAGAGTGGTATTACAAAATTTTATTATACAATTACTATAAATAAACCTTATTCTACTCTAAATTAGGAAGTTTGATCGAAAGTCAAATTTTCAGCCTCGATTGACCTGAACTAGGATTTTTTAGAGCTGAATATTAGTAGTAATTGTACAATGTTTTTTTAGAGCCTAAATGGGAAAATAGGGTTGTCAATAGTTAAAATTAATATTTCATTATTTTTATGTATAATTACAACTAATTAAACTTGTTTATAGTCTTAATTGAGAATTTGACAAAAGTCAAAATTTCAGCCCTGCTTGGGCTGAACTATGCCTTATATGAGCCGAATAGGGTCAAATATGGAGAAACATGGTTTTCAAATACCGAGAGTAGTATTACATAGTTTCTATGTATAATTACTACTAATTAACCTTGTTTCTAGTTTTAATTAGAAAGTTTTACCAAAGTCAAACTTTTGTCCCGATTAGTAGAACTAGGCCTTATAAGACGTGAATAGGGTCCAAACGGGAGAAGTATGATTTTTAAGAGTTAGGGGTGGTATTACATAGTTATTATATTCAATTACTACTGATTTAACTTGTTTCTAGTTTTAATTGGGAAGTTTGACTAAAGTCAACTTTATGCCCCGAAGGCCTGAATAAGACTTATAGAGCAGAATAGGGCCCAAACGGAGAGAAAAAGTGATTTTCAAGAGCCGTGAGTAGTATTAAATAGTTTTTATGTAAAACTAATTATACTTGTTTCTAGTCTTAAATAGGAAGTTTGAGCAAAAGTTAAACTTTCTGCCCTGATTGGCTTGAATTAGGCCTTATAAGAGCCAATTAGGGCACAACAGGGAGAAAACATGGCTTTCATAGCCGGGAATATATATACATAGTTTTTATATACAATTACTACTAGTGTTACCTTATTTCAAGTTTTAATTGGAAGTTTGACAAAAAGTCAAACTTTTGGCCCTAATTGGCATGAACTAGCCTCTTAAGAGCCGAATAGGGCCCAATAGGGAAAAAATGTGATTTTTAAGAGCTGTAAGTAGTATAACATAGACTAAATGTACAATTATTAACCTTACTTCTCTAAATTTTATACTTTGTCCAAAAATCAAAGTTTTAGCCCTGATTGGTCCGAACTAGGCCTTATAAGAGCCAAATTGGGCCCAAATGGGGAGAAAACATGGTTTTCAAGAGCCGGGAGTAGTATTACATAGTTTCTATGAATAATTTCTACTAATTTAACTTATTTCTAATCTTAATTGGAATGTTTGACCAAAAGTCAACTTTTAGAGCTTAAACTTGGACTTATAAGAGTCAAAATAGGCTTAAACAGGAGAAAAGGTGGTTTTCAAGTGCCGAGAGTAGTATTACGTAGTTTCTATGCACAATTACTACTAATTAAACTTATTTCCAATCTTAGTTGGGAAATTAAATCAAAGGTCAAAACTTTCAGCCCAATTGCATGAATTAGGCCTTATATGAGTCGAATAGAGCACAAACGGAGAGAAAACATGATTTTCAAAAGTTGGGAGTAGTATTACACAGTTTTTATGTATAATTCTACTAATTAACCATGTTTCTAGTCTTAATTGAGAAATTTAATTAAAAGTCATCCAGCCCGATTAGTGTGAATAGGACTTATTAAGAGATAAACATGACCCTAATGGGGAGAAAACGTGATTTTCAAGAGCCAGGAGTAGTATTACATAGTTTTTATGAAAATTACCACTAATAAAATTTGTTTCTAATCTTAATTAGAAAGTTTGACCGAAAGTCAAATTTCAGCCCAGATTGACCTGAATTAGGCTATAATAAGAGCCGAGTAAGGCACAACCGGGAGAAAACATGGTTTTAAAGAGCCAGGATTTATATTATATAGTTTCTATGTGAAATTACTACTAATTAACCTAGTTTCAAATCTAATTGGAAGTTTGACCAAAAGTCAAAGTTTTGACCCTGATTGGACTGAACTAGGCCCTATAAGAGCAGAATTAGGGCCTAAATAGGGAGAAAATATGATTTTCAAGAGCTGTGAGTAGTATTACATAGGTTCAATGGATAATTACTACTAATAACCTTATTTAAACCTAAATATAAGAGCTTGACCAAAATCATACTTTTAGTCCGGATTGGCCTAAACAAGGCCTTATAAGAGCCGAATAGGGCCCAAACAGGGAAAATGTGATTTTCAAGAGTTGGGTGTAGTATTACATAGTTTCTATGAAATTTATTACTAATTTAACTTGTTTCTAGTCTTAATTGAAAGTTAAGCCAAAAGTCAACTTTTAGCTCGATTGGCCTGGACTAAGACTTATAAGAGCCAAATAGGGCCTAAACAGGGGAAACATGATTTTCAAGGTAAGGAGTAGTATTACATAGTTTTTATGTACAATTACTACTAATTAAACTTGTTTTTAGCCTTAATAGGAAATGTTGACAAAAGTCAAACTTTCAGCCCTGATTGACCTGAACTAGGCCACATTAGAGCCGAATTGGACCCAACATGATTTTCAAGATCCAGAGTGGTATTACAAAATTTTATTATACAATTACTATAAATAAACCTTATTCTACTCTAAATTAGGAAGTTTGATCGAAAGTCAAATTTTCAGCCTCGATTGACCTGAACTAGGATTTTTTAGAGCCGAATATTAGTAGTAATTGTACAATGTTTTTATTAGAGCCTAAACAGGAAAATAGGGTTGTCAATAGTCAAAATTAATATTTCATTATTTTTATGTATAATTACTACTAATTAAACTTGTTTATAGTCTTAATTGAGAAGTTTGACAAAAAGTCAAAATTTCAGCCCTGCTTGGGCTGAACTATGCCTTATATGAGCCGAATAGGGTCAAATATGGAGAAACATGGTTTTCAAATACCGAGAGTAGTATTACATAGTTTCTATGTATAATTACTACTAATTACCTTGTTTCTAGTTTTAATTAGAAAGTTTTACCAAAAGTCAAACTTTTGTCCCGATTAGTAGAACTAGGCCTTTTAAGACGTGAATAGGGTCCAAACGGGGAGAAAATATGATTTTTAAGAGTTAGGGATGGTATTACATAATTATTATATTCAATTACTACTGATTTAACTTGTTTCTAGTTTTAATTGTGAAGTTTGACTAAAAGTCAAACTTTATGCCCCGAAAGACCTGAATAAGACTTATAAGAGCAGAATAGGGCCCAAACGGAGAGAAAAAGTGATTTTCAAGAGCCGTGAGTAGCATTAAATAGTTTTTATGTAAAACTAATTATACTTGTTTCTAGTCTTAATTAGAAAGTTTGAGCAAAAGTTAAACTTTCTGCCCTGATTGACTTGAATTAGGCCTTATAAGAGCCAATTAGGGCACAACAGGGAGAAAACATGGCTTTCAATAGCCGGGAATTATATTACATAGTTTCTATATACAATTACTACTAGTGTTAACCTTATTTCAAGTTTTAATTGGGAAGTTTGACAAAAAGTCAAACTTTTGGCCCTAATTGGCATGAACTAGCCTCTTAAGAGCCGAATAGGGCCCATAGGGAAAAATGTGATTTTTAAGAGCTGTAAGTAGTATAACATAGACTAAATGTTCAATTATTAACCTTACTTCTACTCTAAATTTTATACTTTGTCCAAAAATCAAAGTTTTAGCCCTGATTGGTCCGAACTAGGCCTTATAAGAGCCAAATTGGGCCCAAATGGGGAGAAAACATGGTTTTCAAGAGCCGGGAGTAGTATTACATAATTTCTATGAATAATTTCTACTAATTTAACTTATTTCTAATCTTAATTGGAATGTTTGACCAAAAGTCAAACTTTTAGAGCTTAAACTTAGACTTATAAGAGTCAAAATAGGCTTAAACAGGAGAAAAGGTGGTTTTCAAGTGCCGAGAGTAGTTTTACGTAGTTTCTATGCACAATTACTACTAATTAAACTTATTTTCAATCTTAGTTGGGAAATTAAATCAAAGGTCAAAACTTTCAGCCCAATTGCATGAATTAGGCCTTATATGAGTCGAATAGAGCACAAACGGAGAGAAAACATGATTTTCAAAAGCTGGGAGTAGTATTACACAGTTTTTATGTATAATTACTACTAATTAACCATGTTTCTAGTCTTAATTGAGAAATTTAATTAAAAGTCATCCAGCCCGATTGGTGTGAATAGGACTTATTAAGAGATAAACATGATCCTAATGGGGAGAAAACGTGATTTTCAAGAGCCAGGAGTAGTATTACATAGTTTTTATGAAAAATTACCACTAATAAAATTTGTTTCTAATCTTAATTAGAAAGTTTGACCGAAAGTCAAATTTCAGCCCAGATTGACCTGAATTAGGCTATAATAAGAGCCGAATAAGGCACAAATAGGGAGAAAACATGGTTTTAAAGAGCCGGGATTTATATTATATAGTTTCTATGTGAAATTATTACTAATTAACCTAGTTTCAAATCTAAATTGGAAAGTTTGACCAAAAGTCAAAGTTTTGACCCTTATTGGACTGAACTAGGCCCTATAAGAGCAGAATTAGGGCCTAAATAGGGAGAAAATATGATTTTCAAGAGCTGTGAGTAGTATTACATAGGTTCAATGGATAATTACTACTAATAACCTTATTTATACCTAAATATAAGAGCTTGACCAAAATCATACTTTTAGTCCGGATTGGCCTAAACAAGGCCTTATAAGAGCCGAATAGGGCCCAAACAGGGAAAAATGTGATTTTCAAGAGTTGGGTGTAGTATTACATAGTTTCTATGAAAATTTATTACTAATTTAACTTGTTTCTAGTCTTAATTGAAAGTTAAGCCAAAGTCAAACTTTTAGCTCGATTGGCCTGGACTAAGACTTATAAGAGCCAAATAGGGCCTAAACAGGGAAAACATGATTTTCAAGGGTAAGGAGTAGTATTACATAGTTTTTATGTACAATTACTACTAATTAAACTTGTTTTTAGCCTTAATAGGAAATGTTGACAAAAAGTCAAACTTTCAGCCCTGATTGACCTGAACTAGGCCACATTAGAGCCGAATTGGACCCAAACATGATTTCAAGATCCAGAGTGTATTACAAATTTTATTATACAATTACTATAAATAAACCTTATTCTACTCTAAATTAGGAAGTTTGATCGAAAGTCAAATTTTCAGCCTCGATTGACCTGAACTAGGATTTTTTAGAGCCAAATATTAGTAGTAATTGTACAATGTTTTTATTAGAGCCTAAACAGGAAAATAGGGTTGTCAATAGTCAAAATTAATATTTCATTATTTTTATGTATAATTACTACTAATTAAACTTGTTTATAGTCTTAATTGAGAAGTTTGACAAAAAGTCAAAATTTCAGCCCTGCTTGGGCTGAACTATGCCTTATATGAGCCGAATAGGGTCAAATATGGAGAAACATGGTTTTCAAATACCGAGAGTAGTATTACATAGTTTCTATGTATAATTACTACTAATTAACCTTGTTTCTAGTTTTAATTAGAAAGTTTTACCAAAAGTCAAACTTTTGTCCCGATTAGTAGAACTAGGCCTTATAAGACGTGAATAGGGTCCAAACGGGGAGAAAATATAATTTTTAAGAGTTAGGGATGGTATTACATAATTATTATATTCAATTACTACTGATTTAACTTGTTTCTAGTTTTAATTGTGAAATTTGACTAAAAGTCAAACTTTATGCCCCGAAAGACCTGAATAAGACTTATAAGAGCAGAATAGGGCCCAAACGGAGAGAAAAAGTGATTTTCAAGAGCCGTGAGTAGCATTAAATAGTTTTTTATGTAAAACTAATTATACTTGTTTCTAGTCTTAATTAGGAAGTTTGAGCAAAAGTTAAACTTTCTGCCCTGATTGGCTTGATTAGGCCTTATAAGAGCCAATTAGGGCACAACAGGGAGAAAACATGGCTTTCAATAGCCGAGAATTATATTACATAGTTTCTATATACAATTACTACTAGTGTTAACCTTATTTCAAGTTTTAATTGGGAAGTTTGACAAAAAGTCAAACTTTTGGCCCTAATTGGCATGAACTAGCCTCTTAAGAGCCGAATAGGGCCCAATAGGGAAAAAATGTGATTTTTAAGAGCGTAAGTAGTATAACATAGACTAAATGTACAATTATTAACCTTACTTCTACTCTAAATTTTATACTTTGTTCAAAAATCAAAGTTTTAGCCCTGATTGGTCCGAACTAGGCCTTATAAGAGCCAAATTGGGCCCAAATGGGGAGAAAACATGATTTTCAAGAGCCGGGAGTAGTATTACATAGTTTCTATGAATAATTTCTACTAATTTAACTTATTTCTAATCTTAATTGGAATGTTTGACCAAAAGTCAAACTTTTAGAGCTTAAACTTGGACTTATAAGAGTCAAAATAGGCTTAAACAGGAGAAAAGGTGGTTTTCAAGTGCCGAGAGTAGTATTACGTAGTTTCTATGCACAATTACTACTAATTAAACTTATTTCCAATCTTAGTTGGGAAATTAAATCAAAGGTCAAAACTTTCAGCCCAATTGCATGAATTAGGCCTTATATGAGTCGAATAGAGCACAAACGGAGAGAAAACATGATTTTCAAAAGCTGGGAGTAGTATTATACAGTTTTTATGTATAATTACTACTAATTAACCATGTTTCTAGTCTTAATTGAGAAATTTAATTAAAAGTCATCCAGCCCGATTGGTGTGAATAGGACTTATTAAGAGATAAACATGACCCTAATGGGGAGAAAACGTGATTTTCAAGAGTCAGGAGTAGTATTACATAGTTTTTATGAAAATTACCACTAATAAAATTTGTTTCTAATCTTAATTAGAAAGTTTGACCGAAAGTCAAATTTCAGCCTAGATTGACCTGAATTAGGCTATAATAAGAGCCGAATAAGGCACAAACAGGGAAAAACATGGTTTTAAAGAGCCGGGATTTATATTATATAGTTTCTATGTGAAATTACTACTAATTAACCTAGTTTCAAATCTAAATTGGAAAGTTTGACCAAAAGTCAAACTTTTGACCCTGATTGGACTGAACTAGGCCCTATAAGAGCAGAATTAGGGCCTAAATAGGGAGAAAATATGATTTTCAAGAGCTGTGAGTAGTATTACATAGGTTCAATGGATAATTACTACTATAAACCTTATTTATACCTAAATATAAGAGCTTGACCAAATCATACTTTTAGTCCGGATTGGCCTAAACAAGGCCTTATAAGAGCCGAATAGGGCCCAAACAGGGAAAATGTGATTTTCAAGAGTTGGGTGTAGTATTACATAGTTTCCATGAAAATTTATTACTAATTTAACTTGTTTCTAGTCTTAATTGAAAGTTAAGCCAAAAGTCAAACTTTTAGCTCGATTGGCCTGGACTAAGACTTATAAGAGCCAAATAGGGCCTAAACAGGGGAAAACATGATTTTCAAGGGTAAGGAGTAGTATTACATAGTTTTTATGTACAATTACTACTAATTAAACTTGTTTTTAGCCTTAATAGGAAATGTTGACAAAAAGTCAAACTTTCAGCTCTGATTGCTTGAACTGGGCCACATCAGAGCCAAATAGGACACAAATGGGTAGAAAATGTAGTTTTCAAGAGCCGAAACTAGTATTATATAGTTTCTATATACAACTACTACTAATTAACCTTATTTCTAGTCTTAATTAGGAAGTTTGACCAAAAGTCAAACTTCAGCCTTGATTTGTTTTAACTTGGCCTTATAAGAAAGAATGAAAAACACCTAGAGGGGGGGGGGGTGAATAGGTGTAAGTGCTAATCTAATAACTAAATGCAAACTAAGTGCGCTAAATGCGGAAGCTAATGCAAATTATGCACAAACTAATACAATACAACAAGTGTAGCCGAATTCCCCTTGCGAGGCTCTGGACTAACTCCTCTTGATTCCCCTTGAAATGGGTTGAGGCGCTATGTGAAGCTCTTGTTGGATGAGTACAAGTTAAGCACACACACACAAGCAATCCAAGCAATATGAAATATGTGCACACACAATCAAGCCAAGCAATCAAGGATAAATTACAATATGAAAGATGCAAGGCAACACAAGCAATGTATATAAAATGAATGCTATGAAAGTATGATGCTTGTATGAAATGATGCTTGCACAAAGTAAAGAGAGTAAGGGTTAGAGAGACAATGGATCAAACGCTAACACAAAGATTTATTTCGAGGTTCGAGCACCTTGCTCTACATCCCCGCCTACACCACCGTGTAGGATTTCCACTATCTCAACTCCCACCGAGGGAACCTCTACCGAAGAGGATTTCTTACAACCCAAGGAGTACCGAACTCCTCTCTCAATACAAACCACAACACCTCACACTAGAGGTGTCAACCAACAACCACACCTCTACCTAAGAGGCTTACAAACACAATCCCAATCACCTCACACTTGAGGGATCCAAACCAATACCACTCCGATCACCTCTACCGAAGAGGGATTCACAAATAAAAGGAGGGTTACAACACAAGAGGTTTACAACAACAACCTCAAACACTTTCTTTTTCTCTTTTTTCACAAAACAAGATCCTAATAGTTTAGGATAGAAGATATGGCTCAAGTGTGGAAACAATGTGTTTTGGAAAACAAGAACTCAAAGAAAACTCTTGGGAAATTTCTTGTAAAAGATAAAGAATGAAAGCCAATACAAAAATCCCAAATTCCAATTTCTTTGATTTTTCCAAAACCCAAAAACACAAAGAATAAATCTTGTTAGCACTTAAAACTCTTTTAAAACTCTTTTAATCACTTTTGAAAACTGGTATTTTTTCTCTTAAAAAACTTGGCCAAAATCCCCAAAGAGATGGGGTTTATATAGCCCCTATACAAAACTAGCCGTTAGGCTGAGTTGGGCAGTCTGACAGACTGCCGGTCGACCGGTCCGGTCGACCGCCAACGGTCAAAAATGTGACCGTTGGGCAATAGCGGTCGACCGACCCGGTCGACCGAAACAAACCGAGAGCAGAGCTCTCAGACCCGGTCGACCGGCTCGGTCGACCGTCCACTGTGCCTAACAGACGTGCACGTCTGTGCACATCGGTCGACCGGCCCGGTCGACCGGCCCTTGGTGCGGTCGACCGGTCCGGTCGACCGACTTGGCCTGTCAGCCAGTCCTCAGTTCTGCACAGATACGGGATTTGAAAATAGGTCTTTTCACTCAATAAAAATCCCATAAATTCACAGTAAATCTAAAAAATAGTTTTAATCACAATAAAAACTGTTTTTCTAAAAATATGTTTTTCTAAAACTTGTTTTATCATTTTACTTTGATAACCAAACTTGTGAT
Source organism: Agave tequilana (assembly GCA_038442645.1). Classification (NCBI taxonomy): domain Eukaryota; kingdom Viridiplantae; phylum Streptophyta; class Magnoliopsida; order Asparagales; family Asparagaceae; genus Agave; species Agave tequilana. Next base: position 16,051 of record JAVJIF010002638.1, read on the forward strand.
AAAATTTCAAGACATATATCAATTCATTTTTGTGTCTTGCCAATTTTATCAAAAACAAAACTTTGCATTTTGTCAAACTTGATTTTTCCAAAACATGAATAGGGATAACAAAATAAGTTTGTTTACCAAGTTAAAGCATGTATGTATAAATAGAAAACATCTACTATACATATAACATATGTAAACTTGTTTTGATCAACTATTCATAAAAACCAAATATCAAATCATAAAATGTGTGTGTTTTGTGCACTTGAGCATATCAACTAAACTAAGCTTTACAAATATGGATCTAAAACACAAACTCTAAACTAGATACCTAAGTCTTCTTGACGATCTTCATCTTCAAGTAGACTCGGTCCAAACTCCGTGATTCTCCAAGTGCAAAGGTATGATCTTTAAGCTTTGGCACCGGAATCATCATGAATAGCTTCTAATCATCTTGTTGAAGCTAATCACCAACCTAATATCCTGTTAATGATCTGAAACTTAGAAACACAAGAATATTAGTAAACATAACTACATGAGTGTTGACCATCATCAAACTAGAGTGGAAGGCCATTGGGCCAACAATCTCCCCCTTTTTGATGATGACAAAACTCATGGAGTTATATATGCATGGATTAAAGATAAGCTTCAAGGAAGCTCCCCTTAACTCATGCATAACAAATGAATAAATAAATATGCAATGAAAGCTTATGATTCTAAACAAGAGACATACATATTTTTCATATATTTATGTTTATTTGCTTATGCATGAACTCAATATATGCAAAAACATAAAGAAGCATATATAAACTCTAGATACCAAGTACAACAATTACAAAGCAAGTTTTGGATATCAATTAAACTTAATAAACAATTAAACTTAATATTCTTGATATTAAAACATAATATATGCATATAAAACATAAGTATGCATATAAAACTCAAATACTTCTCCCCCTTTTTGTCAATCATCAACAAAGGGGTAAACAATCAAAACCATAGATAAAATGAGGGGTAAAAATCTTTCTCCCCCTTTTTGTCAATCAAAACAATGCAAACAATGTTCTCCCCCTTTTTGTCTAAAACAAAAAACAAAATCAATAAGGGGTGACTACAAACATGATATCAATTAAAAATATGTCAATGAAGCATCTTGATACCAATAAACAAGAATCAATATATGTTATATGCTATATACATTCATGAAGAGGAAGACGCTAAGTTAGCTTCCCTACACATATGCATTACATGAAGAAGGGATGACAAGCCCCAATTCACATAACACATATTATGTAATGCATAAGAGGAGATGTGAAGCTCCCCCTACACACGTATATCATATAAAGAAGAGATGTGAAGCTCTTCAATACACAATACACTCAACATGAATCTATATGAAGAGATGTTAAGCTCTCCTTGCATATAAGCAATACAAATCAAAACTTTGAATATTTTCTTTAAACAAAATTTTGGAAATACCAATTGTAATTAAACATAAATCTTGAATTCCTAAAACATGAATCTTGATACTAAAACAAATTTTGAATTTCTTAAATATGATACCAATTGTAAATATTTTACCAATTGAAAAGATTTTACATAGAAACATTGATACCAATTGTAAGAATTGTTCATTTTAAAAACATATAAACAAGAAGATCAAATACAAAATCATCATATGTTTAAAATAACAACTTTTAATCATAAAGAGTGGGAGTACAAATACAAATTGAAATACACAATCAAATTTTCTCCCCCTTTATTAAATACAAACTAAAGTCATGCATAGTCTTGATAACAATTTAAAAGTAATCAATTTAAACAAAATTGAAACTCAAGCACTAGCATAAACACAAACATATATATGTATGAAAAATAGATACCAATAGAAATTGATATACTTGGAATTTAAAGCATACATACATACAAAACATATATGAGTATACAAGAAGATCAAAATGATACCAATTGAAGGAGTTCAATGATACCAATTGACATAACAATAAGTTCAAGCGTATACATCATATTATCTACCACCCAATCATAATTCAAGTTTTAAAGATTTTCAATTTAGGGCATACATGAACATGATCTCCCATCCTACCGCCCTTGAAAGGTAGGGGTTTTCAAAGATAGATTTGAAAATGTAGTTTTGTTTGAAAATCACTACCAAAATGAAGAACACCGCAACTAGTTAAATGGAAAACTCGTTAACTAGCACGAAATCCTTCAAGCAAGGAATAAAACAAAATTGAAATTCACATGATAATCATCACTCTAACCAATAAAGCATAACTCATGAGAAACAAAACATGAGTAATAGATATGAGTGTACAAATAATATGTGAAGATCATAATCATGAAAAATATTTCATTAAGCTCAATTATTCCTTAAAACATAATTCCATCAAAAACATGAAAAATCATATAAAACTCCTTATTTAATCTTCAAGGCATATGTATGTCTAATACAAGCTAAAATATACATACATATCTAAAACTCAACGAGTCCTCTAAATGAATATTCATGAAGGCACGTGGCTCAAAAAGGATAAACATGTATATCTAATAGTTTGGACAAGATAGACATATACATGAAGTTAAACAATTAAACACAAAAACTAAATCTTCATCAAGACAAATTTCATTTCAAGGTATATGTATGAATTGTCAACACAATAAGTATACATACATATCCCTAAACACAATTGAGTCCATATATAGATTTGCATGAAAGGCAAATGACTCAAGGGGTATACATGTATATCTTAAAGTTTGGCAATACAAACATATACATGAAGTGAAAACTCATAAAACAAATTCAAAAATGGAATACAAGTTTGAAATGTATGAATCATCAAAACTAGACTATACTAGCACATCTAATGGGTACAAATATGCAATCAAGTCCAAACATATATAGATTTATTTGTGGCCCACTATATGTACAAGTATAATTCCTAGTCTTAATGAAAACTAACATCTAAACATATATTCAAAACATGAAGCATCAAACAAAATAAATCATCATGATAAAACTAAAACATGATTATTATGTAAATTCACATGTATTAGATTCATGATGTACATTATAGCTGAACAACGGTGAGAACACTAAATGTGAATCAAATAAGCATGTGTGTCTCAAATACTATACATGTATGTCAAGGATCTAATAAACATGGAATGAACATACTAATCCATAGACATCAAAAACATGCCATAAACAAATGAATATTAAAAGCATGTAATAAATAATACGGAGTTAGGAATTGTTACCAAAACCTAGAGGGCAACTCTCCTTGTCTCCAAAACTTGGTGGTCCTCTCCACCATCTCTTCCCTTGAAAGTGATGCATCCAATTGATTTCCTTTAAGTCCGGAACGCATCCACTCCAAGGTGTTATCACTCTCACGTCATGTGAGAGCCCACACCTACATCAAAAACTTTAGGGGTGGTGGTCTTTGGTACCCATACTCTTTTGGGTCCATGGGGGTTAGTACCTTCTCTAACCCAAACAAATTTCTTTGCTAAATTTTCAACATGTAAACGATCATAGCAAAATTTAGCAAGATGGCCCTTACGTCCACAATGTGTACAAGTGTACACATGAGCATACATATGGTGATGGGTGTGTCCGTGAGGAGCATGTGTATGCCGTGGAGGGTGTGCATGCATAATAGATGGAACTTGTTTCTTTCGAAACAAAGTTTCCAAACGTGTGTGGTTCATGGCACATTGGCTCATAGTGGAGCCCAAACAATCAATCTTCTTCTTAATCAAACAAATATCATCATTAATTTTAGAAGAAGTAGTGTGGCATGCAATAGGTGAAGTGTGTGATACTACCCTAGCATGGCAAACATGTGCATCAATTTTATTTTGTAAAATATTGTTTTTATCTAAACAAACATTCAACTCATTTGAAATAGAAATGATTTTGTTTTTCAAAGCAACATTCTCTTTTAAAACAAAATCAATTTTAGAAGACATATTTTCATTTTTCTTCAAAAGAGTTTCACAATCATTTTTAGACTTTAAAAATTTATTTTCTTTTAAAGCAAGTTCCAATTGAGATCTCAATGAATCCCTTTCATTATAGGCCTCAACTTTCTCTTGCAAAACACAATCAAGTCTAGAATGCAAACATCTATTTTCTTTTTCAATATCTAGACTTTTCTTTTTCAACACGTTATATTTTTCTATTAACTTTTCACACACAATAGATAGTTCTTCATTTAAGGCATGGGGATCAACATAATCATTTGAAGAACTAGCACAATCATTACTATCTAGGTGGGATTCCGAATGTACCTCAAGGGAGTCATTCCCTTGGACCATGAAGCATTGTGGATCGGATTCTCCACTAGATTCCTCTTCTTGAATTTGAACTTGAAGCTCCGAGGTGGTGGTTGTTGTCAATTTGTTCCACACTACAAAAGCGGAATCAAAGTTAGAAACACGTAAAAGATATTCTTTAGTTAATGTGCTTCTAATGGCCTCTAGGGCTTGTGCATTGGCCCCTATATGATTGCAATCACCAAGATAACATCTCTTGGTGGCCGCAAGGAAAACATGCAAACCTAGGGTCTTTAGGTACATGGACATCCTATACTTCCAAACATCAATGTTGGAAGGGTCAAAGCTAGGAGGGGTCATGAAGTCCATGGTAAACTATATATGAATGTGCAAACAAACAAATGCAAATGAGATTAGCAAGCAATGGATCACTCCTAGGATGTTAAGCCTAAGTATCAGGAGCACTAGCTCTGATACCAATTGAAAAACACCTAGAGGGGGGGTGAATAGGTGTAAGTGCTAATCTAATAAACTAAATGCAAACTAAGTGCGCTAAATGCGGAAGCTAATGCAAATTATGCACAAACTAATACAATACAACAAGTGTAGCCGAATTCCCCTTGCGAGGCTCTGGACTAACTCCTCTTGATTCCCCTTGAAATGGGTTGAGGCGCTATGTGAAGCTCTTGTTGGATGAGTACAAGTTAAGCACACACACACAAGCAATCCAAGCAATATGAAATATGTGCACACACAATCAAGCCAAGCAATCAAGGATAAATTACAATATGAAAGATGCAAGGCAACACAAGCAATGTATATAAAATGAATGCTATGAAAGTATGATGCTTGTATGAAATGATGCTTGCACAAAGTAAAGAGAGTAAGGGTTAGAGAGACAATGGATCAAACGCTAACACAAAGATTTGTTTCGAGGTTCGAGCACCTTGCTCTACATCCCCGCCTACACCACCGTGTAGGATTTTCACTATCTCAACTCCCACCGAGGGAACCTCTACCGAAGAGGATTTCTTACAACCCAAGGAGTACCGAACTCCTCTCTCAATACAAACCACAACACCTCACACTAGAGGTGTCAACCAACAACCACACCTCTACCTAAGAGGCTTACAAACACAATCCCAATCACCTCACACTTGAGGGATCCAAACCAATACCACTCCGATCACCTCTACCGAAGAGGGATTCACAAATAAAAGGAGGGTTACAACACAAGAGGTTTACAACAACAACCTCAAACACTTTCTTTTTCTCTTTTTCCACAAAACAAGATCCTAATAGTTTAGGATAGAAGATATGGCTCAAGTGTGGAAACAATGTGTTTTGGAAAACAAGAACTCAAAGAAAACTCTTGGGAAATTTCTTGTAAAAGATAAAGAATGAAAGCCAATACAAAAATCCCAAATTCCAATTTCTTTGATTTTTCCAAAACCCAAAAACACAAAGAATAAATCTTGTTAGCACTTAAAACTCTTTTAAAACTCTTTTAATCACTTTCGAAAACTGGTATTTTTTCTCTTAAAAAACTTGGCCAAAATCCCCAAAGAGATGGGGTTTATATAGCCCCTATACAAAACTAGCCGTTAGGCTGAGTTGGCAGTCTGACAGACTGCCGGTCGACCGGTCCGGTCGACCGCCAACGGTCAAAAATGTGACCGTTGGGCAATAGCGGTCGACCGACCCGGTCGACCGAAACAAACCGAGAGCAGAGCTCTCAGACCCGGTCGACCGGCTCGGTCGACCGTCCACTGTGCCTAACAGACGTGCACGTCTGTGCACATCGGTCGACCGGCCCGGTCGACCGGCCCTTGGTGCGGTCGACCGGTCCGGTCGACCGACTTGGCCTGTCAGCCAGTCCTCAGTTCTGCACAGATACGGGATTTGAAAATAGGTCTTTTCACTCAATAAAAATCCCATAAATTCACAGTAAATCTAAAAAATAGTTTTAATCACAATAAAAACTGTTTTTCTAAAAATATGTTTTTCTAAAACTTGTTTTATCATTTTACTTTGATAACCAAACTTGTGATAAAATTTCAAGACATATATCAATCATATCAATTCATTTTTGTGTCTTGCCAATTTTATCAAAAACAAAACTTTGCATTTTGTCAACTTGATTTTTCCAAAACATGAATAGGGATAACAAAATAAGTTTGTTTACCAAGTTAAAGCATGTATGTATAAATAGAAAACATCTACTATACATATAACATATGTAACTTGTTTTGATCAACTATTCATAAAACCAAATATCAAATCATAAATGTGTGTGTTTTGTGCACTTGAGCATATCAACTAAACTAAGCTTTACAAATATGGATCTAAAACACAAACTCTAAACTAGATACCTAAGTCTTCTTGACGATCTTCATCTTCAAGTAGACTCGGTCCAAACTCCGTGATTCTCCAAGTGCAAAGGTATGATCTTTAAGCTTTGGCACCGGAATCATCATGAATAGCTTCTAATCATCTTGTTGAAGCTAATCACCAACCTAATATCCTGTTAATGATCTGAAACTTAGAAACACAAGAATATTAGTAAACATAACTACATGAGTGTTGACCATCATCAAAACTAGAGTGGAAGGCCATTGGGCCAACAAAGAATAGGATCCAACTAGGGAGAAAACATGATTTTTAAGAGTCAGGAATAATATTACATAGTTTCTATGAACAATTACCACTGATTAAATTTGTTTCTAGTTTTAATTTGGAAGATTAATCGAAAGTCAAATTTCAGCCCCGATTGACCTGAACTAGACCATATAAAAGCCAAATAGGGCCCAATCTAGGAGAAAATAAGGTTTCAGGAGATGAGATTAATATTAATAGCTTTTATATACAATTACTAGTAATTAACCTTGTTTCAAGTATTAATTGAAAAGTTAAACCCAAAGTCAAACTTTCAGGCCTGATTTACGTGAACTAGGCATTATAAAGCTAAATTGGACCTAAACGGGCAGAAAACTTATTTTTCAAGAGTCTGAAGTACTATTACATAGTTTCTATGTACAATTACAATTAATTGAGAAGTTTGACCATAGGTTAAACTTTCGCCCCGATTAGATTAAAGTAGGTCGTATAAGACTCGAATAGGCACAAACAGGAAAAAATGTGGTTTTCAACAGCCGGGAGCAGTGCATATAGTTTCTATTTATAATTACTCTAATTAATCTTATTTTTAGTCTTAAATAGAAATTTGACCAAAAGTCAAATTTCAGCTCGATTGGGCTTAAAAGAGCCCGATATGGCCCAAATGGGGAGAAAATATGGCTTTCGAGAATCGGTATTTATATCATATAGTTTCTATGTACAATTACTGCTAATTAACCTTATTTCAAGTTTTAATTGGGAAGTTTAATCAAAAATTAAATTTTTAGCTCGACTGACCTTAACTACGCTTTATTAGAGTCGAATAAGGCCAAAATAGGGAGAAAACATGATTTTTAAATGCTGAGAGTAGTATTACATAGTTTCTATGTAAAAATACTACTAATTAATCTTTTTTGAAGTTTTATTTATGACATTTGACTAAAACTCAAACTTTCAGTCCCGTTTGACTGGAACTAGGCCTTATAAGAGCAGAGTAGGGGCACACACGGGGACAATTATTACTAATTAAACTTGTTATTTCTAGTCTTAGTTAGGAAGTTTTATGAAAAGTCAAATTTTCAGCCCCGATAACCTGAATTAGGCCATATAAGAGCCGAGTAGGGCACAAATGGGGAGAAAACGTGTTTTCAAGAGCCGGGAGTAGCATTACATAGATTCTATTAGTATTATATAGTTGCAAAGTTTGGCCTAAAGTTAAATTTTTATCCCCGATTGGCCTGAATAAGAAATTATAAGAGCCGAGTATTGCACAAACAGGAAGAAAATGTAGTTTTAAGAGCGGAGTAGTATTGCATAGTTTTTATATACAATTACTACTAATTAAACTTGTTATTTCTAGTTTTTATTAGGAAGTTTTACCAAAAGTCAAACTTTTAACCCCGATTGACCTGAACTAGGCCATATTAGAGCCGATTGAGCCCAAACAGGTTTCAAGATCCAAAGTGGATTACATAGTTTTATTGTACAATTACTATAAATCAACCTTATTTCTACTCCAAATTAGAAAGTTTGATCGAAAGTCAAACTTTCAACCCCGATAGACCTAAACTAGGATTTTTTAGAGTTGAATATTAACAGTAATTGTACATTATTTTTATTAGAGCCTAAATGGGGACAAAACAGGGTTTTCAACAGTCGGAATGAATATTACATTATTTTTATGTACAATTACTGCTAATTAAATTTGTTTATAGTCTTAATTGGAAAGTTTGATAAAAAGTCCAAATTTAAGCCCCACTTAGCCTAAACAATACCTTATACGAGCCGAATAGGGTCAAATATGGAGAAAACATGATTTTCAAATGCCGAGAGTAGTATTACATAGTTTCTATACATAATTACTGCTAATTAACCTTGCTTCTTAATTAGGAAGTTTTACCAAAAGTCTAACTTTTGTCTCGATTAGCCGAACTATGCCTTATAAGACCCGAATAGGGTCCAAACAGGGAGAAAACATGATTTTTAAGAGTCAGGGGTAGTATTACATAGTTATTATATTCAATTACCACTGATTTAACTTGTTTCTAGTCTTAATTGGGAAGTTTGACTAAAAGTCAAACTTTATGCCCCAAAAGGCCTGAATAAGACTTATAAGAGTCGAATAGGGCCAAAACGGGGAGAAAAAGTGATTTTCAAGAGCCGGGAGTAGAATTAAATAGTTTTTATGTAAAACTAATTAAACTTGTTTCTACTCTTAATTAGAAAGTTTGAGCAAAAGTTAAACTTTCAGCCCTGATTGGCCTGATTAGGCCTTATAAGAGCCGAATAGGGCATAAATAGGGAGAAAACATGGCTTAGAATAGCCGGGATTTATATTACATAGTTTTTATGTACAATTACTACTAGTTAACCTTGTTTCAAGTTTTAATTGGGAAGTTTGATAAAAAAAAAGTCAAACTTTTGACCCTGATTTGCATGAATTAAGCCTTATAAGAGCCAAATAGGGCCAAATAGGGAGAAAATGTGATTTTCAAGAGCCGTGAGTAGTATTACATAGGATTAATGTACAAGTATTATTATTTTTAACCTTACTTCTACTCTAAATTTGAGACTTTGACAAAAAATTAAAGTTTTAGCCTTGATTGGCCCGAACTAGGCCTTATGAGCCAAATTGGGCCCAAACGAGGAGAAAACATGGTTTTCAAGGGCCGGGAGTAGTATTACATAGTTTCTATGAATAATTTCTACTAATTTAACTTATTTCTAATCTTAATTGGGATGTTTGACCAAAAGGCAAACTTTTAAAGCTTAAACTTGGACTTATAAGAGTCAAATTAGGCCTAAACATGAGAAAATGTGATTTTCAAGTGCCGGGAGTAGTATTACATAGTTTTCATATACAATTACTACTACTTTAACTTATTTCCAAGCTTAATTGGGGTTAGACCAAAAGTCAAAACTTTCAGCGCCAATTGCTTGAAGTAGGCCTTATAAGAGCCGAATAGGGCACATATGGGGAAAAACGTGATTTTCAAGAGCCGGGAGTAGCATTACATAGTTTTAATGTATAATTACTACTAATTAACCATGTTTCTAGTCTTAATTGAGAAGTTTAACTAAAGCATCCAGCCCTGATTAGTATGAATATGACTTATTAAGAGATGAACATGACCCAATTGGGGAAAAAAATGTGGTTTTGAAGAGCCAGGAGTAGTATTACATAGTTTCTATGAACAATTACCACTAATTAAATTTGTTTCTAATCTTATTTGAAAAGTTTGACCGAAAATCAAATTTCAGCCCTGATTGACCTGAACTAGGCCATAATAAGAGCTTAATAGGACCTAAACAGGGACAAAACATTATTTTCAAGAGCCAAGACTAATACTGCAGAGTTTTATATATACAATTGCTAATAATTAATCTTGTTTCAAGTCTTATTTGGAAAGTAAACCCAAAGTCAAACTTCAACCTTAATTGGCGTGAACTAGGCCTTATAAAGCGGGATAAGGCCTAAACTGGCAGAAAACATGTTTTTCAAGAGTCGGGAGTGTGATTACATAGTGTCTATATATAATGATACTACTAATTAAACTTGTTCCAGTCATAATTGTGAAGTTTGACCAAAAGTCAATTTTTAGCCCTGATTAGACTGAACTAGGCCTTATAGGAGTCGAATAGGGCACAAACGGGGAGAAAATGTGGTTTTTAAGAGCCGAGAGTAGTATTATATAGTTTTTATGTAAAATTACTAATAACTAAACTTGTTTCTATTCTTAATTGGGAAAATTGACCAAAAGCCAAACTTTAGCCCGATAGGCCTGAACTAGGCATTAAAAGAGTCGAATAGGGCCCAAATGGGGAGAAAATGTGGATTTCAAGGGTCAGATTTATATAACATAGTTTTTATGTACAATTATTATGAATTAACCTTATTTCAAGTCTTAACTCGGAAGTTTAACAAAAATTCAAACTTTTAGCCTCGATTGGTCTTAACTGGGCCTTATAAGAGCCAGAAAGGGCCCAAACGAGGATAAAATGTGTCTTTTAAATGCCAGGAGTAGTATTACATAGTTTCTATGTAAACTACTAATTAATCTTATTTCTAGTCTTATTTGTAAAGTTTGGCTAAAAGTCAACTTTCAGCCCCGATTGGCCTGAACTAGGCCTTATATAAGAGCAGAATAGAGCACACACGGGGAGAAAACATGGTTTTCAAGAGACGAGATTACTATTCCATAGTTTTTATGTACAATTACTCCTAATTAAACTTGTTATTTCTAGTCTTAGTTAGGAAGTTTTTACCAAAAGTGAAACTTTCAACCTCGATGACCTAAATTAGGCCATATAAGAGCCGAATTGAGCCCAAAAGGGGAGAAAAATGTGGTTTTCAATAGCCAAAGTAGTATACATAGTTTCACTGTACAATTACTACTAATCAACCTCCAATTGTGAATTTTAACTGAAAGTAACCTTCAACCTCGATTGGCCTGAATTTTGCCTTATAAGAGCCGAATAGGGCACAAACAGGGAGAAAACGTGGTTTTAAATAGCCAAGATTTATATTATATAGTTTCTATGTGTAATTACTGCTAATTAACCTTGTTTTAAGTCTAAATTGAGAAGTTTGACCAAAAGTCAAACTTTCAGCCCAGATTGGATTGAACTAAGCCCTATAAGAGCCGAATTAAGGCTCAAATAAGGAGAAAATATGGTTTTCAAGAGCCGTAAGTAGTATTACATAGGTTCAATAGATAATTACTATTAATTAACCTTATTTCTACCTAAATTTAAGAGTTTGACTAAAAATCATACTTTTAGCCCCGTTGGCTTAAAGTAGGCCTTATAAGAGCCGAATAAAGCCCAAATAGGGAGAAAACGTGGTTTTCAAGAGCTGGGTGTAGTATTACATAGTTTCTATGAAAATTTATTACTAATTTAACTTGTTTCTAGTCTTAATAGAAAGTTTGACCAAAAGTCAAATTTTTAGCTCCGATTGACCTGGATTTGGACTTATAGAGCCAAATAAGGCCTAAACAGAGGGAAAACATGATTTTCAAGAGTAGAGAGTAGTATTACATAGTTTTTATGTACAATTACTACTAACTTTATTTTCAACCTTAATTGGGAAGTTTGACAAAAAGTCAAACTTTCAGTCCTGATTGCTTGACTAGGCCATATAAGATCCTAATAGGACAAAAATGGGTAGAAAACATGGTTTTCAAGAGTCAAAAGTAGTATTACATAATTTTTATGTACAATTATTACTAATTAACCTTGTTTCTAGTCTTAATTGGGAAGTTTGACCAAAAGTCAAACTTTAACCTTGATTGGTCTTTTACTTGGCCTTATAAGAGAAGAATAGGATCTAACTAGGGAGAAAACATGGTTTTCAAGAGCCGGGAGGAGTATTATATAGTTTCTATGAACAATTACTACTAATTAAATTTGTTTCTAGTTTTAATTGGGAAGTTTGATCGAAAGTCAAATTTCAGCCCCGGTTGGGCTGAACGATGCCATATAAAAGCCAAATAGGGCCCAATCTGAGAGAAAACATGATTTTCAAGAGTTAAGATTAATATTAAATAGATTTTATATACAATTACTAGTAATTAATCTTATTTCAAGTCTTAACTGGAAGTTAAACCCAAAGTCAAACTTTCAGCCCTGATTTGCGTGAACTAAACCTTTTAAAGCTAAATTAGGCCAAATGGGTCGAAAACTTGTTTTTCAAGAGTTGAAAGTTCTATTACATAGTTTCTATGTACAATTACAACTAATTAAACTTGTTTCAATCTTAATTGAGAAGTTTGACCAAAGGTTGAACTTTTAGCCCCGATTAGACTGAACTAGGCCTTATAAGAGTCGAATAGCGCACAAACGGGGAGAAAATGTGGTTTTCAACAGTCGAGAGAAGTGTTAACATAGTTTCTATATACAATTACTGCTAATTAACATTGTGTTTAGTCTTAAATGAAAATTTTGACCAAAAGTCAAACTTAAGCCCCAACTTGCCTTAACTAAGCCTTAAAGAGTCCAATATGACCCAAATGGGGAGAAAATATGGCTTTCAAGAGTCGGGATTTATATCACATAGTTTCTGTATACAATTACTACTAGTTAACCATGTTTCAAGTTTTAATTGGGAAGTTTAATTAAAAATAAAATTTTTAGCCCGACTGGCCTTAACTAGGCCTTATTAGGGCTGGATAGGGCCGAAATGGGGAGAAAATATGATTTTTAAATACCGGGAGTAGTATTACATAGTTTCTATGTAAAAATACTGCTAATTAATTTTTTTTGAAATCTTATTTATGAAATTTGACCCAAACTCAAACTTTCAGCCCCGATTGGCTTGAACTAGGCCTTATAAGAGCATAGTAGGGCACACATGGGGAAAATTATTACTAAATAAACTTGTATTTCTAGTCTTAGTTAGGAAGTTTTACCAAAAGTCAAATTTTTAGCCCCGATAAATTGAACTAGGCCATATAAGAGCCGAATTAGGCCCAAATGAGGAGAAAAAAGTGGTTTTCAAGAGCCATAGTAGTATTACATAGTTTCACTATACAATTACTACTATCAACTTTATTTCTACTCCAAATTATGAATTTTGACGGAAAGTCAAACTTTCAGCCCCGATTAGCCTGAACTTGGCCTTATAAGAGTCGAACAGGGCACAAACAGGGAGAAAACATGATTTTAAAGAGCCAGGATTTATATTATATAGTTTCTATATGAAATTACTACTAATTAACCTTGTTTCAAGTCTAAATTGGGAAGTTTAACCAAAAGTCAAACTTTCGGCCCTGATTGGATTGAATTACGTCTTATAAGAGCCGAATTAGAGCCCAAATAGAGAGAAGATATAATTTTCAAGAGCCGGGAGTTGTATTGCATAGGTTCAATAGATAATTACTACTAATTAATCTTATTTCTACCTAAATTTAAGATTTTGACCAAAAATCAAACTTTTAGCCCTGATTGGCCTAAACTAGGTTTTATAAGAGCTGAATAAGGCCCAAATGGGGAAAAAACACGTTTTCAAGAGCGGGGTATAGTATTACATAGTATCTATAAAAAAATTTTTGCTAATTTAACTTGTTTCTATTCTTAATTAGAAGTTTGACCAAAAGTCAAACTTTTAGCTCTGATTGGCCTAAATTAGGACTTATAAGAGCTGAATGGGCCTAAACAGAGAGAAATTATTGTTTTCAAAAGCAGTGAATAGTATTACATTGTTTTTATGTACAATTACTACTAATTAAACTTGTTTTCAGCCTTAATTGGGAAGTTTGACAAAAAGTAAAACTTTCAGCCCTAATTGCTTGAATTATGAGGCCAATAGGGCAAAAACGGGAAGAAAGATTTTCAAGAGCTAGAAGTAGTATTACATAATTTTTATATACAATTATTACTAGTTAACCTTATTTCTAGTCTTAATTTAGAAGTTTGACCAAAAGGCAAACTTCAGCCCTGATTGGACTTTAACTAGGCTTTATAAGAGAAGAATAGGACCCAACTGGGAAGAAAACTTAATTTTCAAGAGCCGAGAGTGGTATTACATAGTTTCAATGAACAATTACCGCTAATTAAATTTGTTTCTAATCTTAATTGGGAAGTTTGATCGAAAGTCAAATTTCAGCCCCGATTGACCTGAACTAGGTCATATAAGAGCTGAATAGGGCCCAAACGGGGAGAAAATAAGATTTTAAAGAGCTAAAATTAATATTAAATAATTTTGATATACAATTATTGATAATTAACCTTATTTCAAGTCTTAATTGGGAAGTTAAACCCAAAGTCAAACTTTCAACCCTGATTGGCGTAAAGTAGGCCTAATAAATAGGGCATAAACGGCAGAAAACATGTTTTTCAAGAGCTAGAAGCACAATTATATAGTTTTTATATACAATTACTACTAATTAAACTTGTTTTCAGTCTTAATTGTGAAGTTTGACTAAAGTCAAACTTTCACCCTCATTTAGACTAAACTAAGCCTTATAAAAGTCGAAAGGGTATAAACGGGGAGAAAAAGTGGTTTTCAACAACCAGGAGTAGTATTACATAGTTTCTATATACAATTACTACTAACTAACTTTGTTTCTAATTTTAATTGGGAAAATAGATCAAAGTCAAATTTCAACCCTGATTGGTCTAAATTAGGCCTTAAAAGAGCAAATAGGGTCCAAACAGGGAGAAAATATGACTTTAAAGAGCCAAGATTTATATGATATAGTTTCCATGTTGAATTGCTACTAATTAATCTTATTTCGAGTCTTAATTGGAAAGTTTAACAAAAAATCAAACATTTAGCCCAATTGCCCTTAACTAGGCCTTATAAGAGCCGTATAGGGCCCAAATGGGAAGAAAACATAATTTTCAAATGTCGGGATTAGTATTACATAGTTTCTATATAAAAATATTTCTAATAAATCTTGTTTTAAGTCTTACTTGTTAAGTTCGACCAAAAGTCAAAGTTTTAGCGTCAATTGGCCTAAACTAGGCCTTATAGAGCAGAATAGAACACACGGGAGAAAAACATGAATTTCAAGAGCCGAGATTACAATTACATAGTTTTTATATACATTACAACTAAATAAACTTGTTTTTTTAGTCATAGTTAGGAAGTTTTACCAGAAGTCAAACAGTCATCCCGATGACCTGAATTAGGCCATATAGGAGTCGAATCGGGCCTAAATGGGGAGAAAAAAGTGGTTTTCAAGAGATAGAGTAGTATTACAGAATTTTACTATATAATTACTACTCATCAACTTTTTTTCTACTCCAAATTATGAAGTTTGACCGAAAGTCAAATTTTCAGCCCCGATTGGCCTGAACTTGACCTTATAAGGCCGAATAGGGAACAAACGAGGAGAAAATATGATTTTAAAGAGATAGTATTTATATTATTTAGTTTTTTAGTACAATAACTACTAATTAATCTTGTTTCAAGTCTAAATTGGGAAGTTTGATCAAAAGTCAAACTTTCGGCCCTGATTAAATTGACTAGGCCTTATAAGAGCCGAATAGGGCCCAAATAGGGAGAAAATATGGTTTTCAAGAGCCATGAGTAGTATATATAGCTTCAATGGATAATTACTACTTATTAACCTTCTTTCTACCTAAATTAATGAGTTTGACTAAAAATTAAATTTTTAGCCCTGATTGGCCTAAAGTAGGCCTTATAAGAGCCGTATATAGGGCCCAAACGGGGAGAAAAATATAGTTTTCAAGAGCTGAGTGTAGTATTACATAGTCTCTATGAAAATTTATTGCTAATTTAACTTATTTCTAGTCTTAATTGAAAGTTTGATGGAAAGTGAAACTTTTAGCTCCGATTAGCCTAAATGAGCCAAATTGGCCCTAAACAGGGAGAAAACATGGTTTTCTAAAGTAGGGAATAGTATTACGTAGTCTCTATGTATAATTACTATTGATTAAATTTTTTTTAGCCTTAATTGAAAAGTTTGACAAAAATCAAACTTTCAGCCTTGATTGCTTGAAGTAGGCCATATAAGAGCCCAATAGGGCATAAACAGGGATAAAAAGTGGTTTTCAAGAGTTAGAAATAGTATTACATAGTTTTTTATGTATAATTACTACTAATTAACCTTTTTTCTAGTCTTAACTGGGAAGTTTGACTAAAAGTCAAACTTCAGCCTTGATTGGCCTTAACTGTGCCTTATAAGAGAAGAATAGGACCCAACTGGTGAGAAAATATAGTTTTCAAGAGCCAAAAGTAGTATTATATAGTTTCTATGAATAATTATCACTAATTAAATTTGTTTCTAGTCTTAATTGGAAAGTTTGATTGAAAGTAAATTTCAGCCCTAATGACCTGAACTAGGCCAGATAAGAGCCGAATAGGGCCCAAACAGAGAGAAAATATGATTTTCAAGAGCTGAGATTAATATTAAATAGTTTTTATATAAAATTACTAGTAATTAACCTTGTTCAAGTCTTAATCAGGATGTTAAACTCAAAGTTAAATTTTCAACCCCGATTGGCGTGAACTAGGCTTAGAAAGCTAAATAGGGCCTAACGGGTAGAAAACATGCTTTTCAATAGCCGAAAGTACTACTACATAGTTTCTATATACAATTAATACTAATTGAACTTTTTTCTAATCTTAATTGTGAAGTTTGACCAAAGGTCAAACTTTCAACCTTGATTAGACTGAACTAGGCCCTTATGATAGTCGATAGGGCATAAATGGAGGAGAAAATGTGGTTTTCAAGAGGTAGGAGTAGTATTACATAGTTTCTATGTACAATTACTACTAATTAACCTTATTTCTAGTCTTAGTTGGGAAAATTGATCAAAAGTCAAACTTCACCCCGATTGGACTGAGCTAGGCAATATTCTCTTGATTTCGACACAATTTTTGCTAGGACTTGGGCTGTGAGTGTATAATACTTCACCTCCTCGTTCCTAACTAAAGTGGGGTTGTCATCATCGTGAAGCAGAAGAGATGCGGTGAAGGCAGATTCACTGTAAGGATATTCAAAATCATGGATATCAACATTATATATATCTACACCCTCACAGGTGAGATGTAGCAGATGGGCAACTCGATCTAAAAAAATGTTAATGTCCTTACCCAGAACCCTAGATCTGAAGTGAATTATTTTAGAAAGTCAGATTAAAGTAAAAATATTGCACAAGCTCAGGGAAAACGTGTTCCTTAATGGAGACTAGATATTCAAGGGAGCTTGTATTCAAAATGCTTGCTAGATTCAGGTGCTCAAAATCAGCGAGCACAACAGTTCTATCAGAAATAACATGCTTATTATGAATCACTGAAAATCTATGAGAAGCATTCTGAGAAACAAAATGGTTAGAAGATGGTTCATATTGTTTATCCTTCTTAGATCTAGCCCTTTTTAATATGGTAAAGATATGAAGATGATAAACAAGGGTTTGTCATGAAATATAAAAAGATTTCTAGAAAGAAATTATGAAATAGAGAAAATTTTGAGGGATTAGGAATTATACCTTGAAGAACCCAAAAATTCTCCTTGAAATCAAACAAATCTGATGTTTTGAGGAGAGATCCAACCAATTTTGAGGTTCAATGTGAGATTTAAGGTGATTTAGGAGGATTAGAGAGAAGGGGGATGAAGAAAAATAGGGAGGAGGAAGAGAGAGACATTGGAGATGAGAATTAAGAGAAAAAACTTGCGATTTAGGGTTTTTAAAAATAGGCTAAACACAGCCAGACCTGACTCACGGTCGACCGCCCAATCGACCGGGGTCTAACGAGAGCAACTCGGTTACAGTCAGTCGACCGGCTTAGGTCCAAAATAAAATTTTTTATATGTCAGGTTTTCTCGGTCGACCGCCCAATCGACCAGACCTATTCCAGGTCAACTCGGTCGACCGAGACAACCCTAAAACAGTTCTAAAAAATAGGATTTTAGGGTTTTGAAAATATTTTAAGATGGATATTTTATACATAAAAATAGAGAAATAACACCAAATATCTTATAGGCATGAAAAACACATGAAAATGATATCAAAAAATATATATTTATTTATTTTATTATTATTATATTAACAATATATTTTTCAACAATTAAATCATATATTAAGCAATTTAAAAAGATATTAGAGCCGAATACATGTGTGTGTGTGTGTGTGTGTGTGTGTATATATATATATGTGTGTATATATATATGTGTGTATATATATATATATATATATATATATGTGTGTGTGGTGTGTGTGTGTGTGTGTGTGTGTGTGTATATATATGTGTGTATATGTATATATATGTATATATATGTATATATATATATATATATATATATATATATATATATATATATATATATATACATATATATATATATACAGATATATATATATATATACATATATATATATATATAGACACACACACACACACACATATATATGAGCAAATAAATTAATCTATATACACATATATGCAAAGATATTTATCATCCATGTGAGCATGGGAAAATACTTTACATATGGGCAAGCAAATCATGGGCTAGTAAAGAACAAAAGCAATATTAACGAACTAGCTCAAATATAGGCAAGTCATAAAAATAAAAACTAAATATGTATTCACAACTAAAGAATATTACTACAAAAGAAAAACTAGCTAATCCTACGCATGTAAAGATCTAGCTAGAAATAAAATTTTCAAGTAGAAAAGTTACCAAACCATAAGCAATCTCCAAAATAGGTACCTCTTGATAGCGATGTAATGTGATGGTTGATCCTTTGAGCTTCGATGCATCCACCACCAAGGCACCATCTCCCCCTATGTCTTAGAGGAGGACGACACACCTACATTAATCAAGTTTGGTATGTTCTTTGGTACCCAAATCTTTTTGGATCCTATAGGGTTAGTATTTTCTCGAACCCAAACATTTTGTTTAACATGTTCAACTTAGCATAATAAAATTTTGCTTAAATAGCCTTTACGGCCGCAATGTGCACATGTGTACACTTTGCCATACATGAAAGCATGCTTATGTTGATGTGTATGTGCATGTTTTTCATGGTGTGTGGGAGATGCATGAGGCGTATGTTTCCTTTGGGTTTTTCCCTTTGGAAACATAGAGCTAAATTTGTTCATGTCAAATGCACACTTTTTCAAGGTGGTATCCAAAACATCAATATGTTTTTGGATATCCAAAAATTCATTTTTGTTAAAGGCAATATTAGGGCTTTTACCGTTACAAACAAGTTTGTATATGTCAAAATCCTTTTACGTTTTCTCAAAAGAAATAGATAAGTCATTTTCTCTTTAAAAATAATTTCTAGCTTATTCTTAGAAAATCATTTTCCTTTTTCAATTTTTTATTTTGTGCAGGAGAAATTTCATATCTATTTTGTAATTCTTCAAAAAATTGTGCAAGTTTATCCATATTTAAATCATTATCTTCTAAAGATGTTTCGAGATTTACCATGAAAGTTTTCTCTCCATTTGCCATGAAGCAAACGTGTGCGGCATCAATATCCTCATCAAAGTTTCCGAATCATCCCAAGTGGCTACCATCGCCTTCTTCTTATGCATGTTCTTGGAGGTAGTGGCTTGAAGTGAGGGGCAATCTGCAATTAGATGGCCAGTCTTCTTGCAATGAAAGCAAGGACCCATGTCCTTCTTTTATTCAAATCACCCTTGATGTCTTCCTTTTCGGAAGTTGCTTTGTCTTCCCTTTTTGTAAAACATTTTGCCCACTTTTCTAATGAGCATGGCAAAGTCCTCATCACCGTCTTCCGACGATTCTTCTTCATCAAAAGATGATGAAGTAGCCTTGAAAGCTATCACTTTCTTCTTTAGAGTCTCCCTTTCTTCTCTCACCTTCATTCCATCTTATGAGTTTTGAGATTTCCAATGAAGTCGTAGAAGTCCATCTCCTCTCTATCGTTGAGCTCCTTGAGGGTTGTTGCCTTGACTTCCCAAGCTTTAGAGAGAGCTTTAATGATGTAATGCCCGATCCCGTAGGTACGGAGACGTTACTGTAACGTATATACGTAGGTCAAAAATACCCTCACATATATACGCTAAGCATCAGTACAGGTAAGAATCAGAGTTCGAAAATACGTGGTGCATTATACATTCCAACATATGAGTACAATTACAAAGTTATCACAAGATGTGACATAATATTATAAGAATATTACATCATCGATAGACGCAATTGCGAGAATATAAGGAGATATACAAGTATGAACAGTACAAAAGACGCTCACAAGTTTACAGAAGGAAAATTCGAGAGACGCGCAGGGGGCTTGGAAGGATATGGCTTAAGACGGTCTACCAGTGATCCACGCTTAAGTTACGCATCTCTGATCAGCAACAGGGAGAATTCATAGGCTCCAAGCTCCGAGACCTGGACATGAGGATCCAGGGGATTCATAACTCCCCAGCGAGTGGTGATGCGAATACCAAGTGGCGTGCAAAGTAAGCACACATGTATCGATAAATCCGAAACATAAATATGCATTGAAAACTGTGTCATGAGCACAAGCATACAGGAGCAAGCAGAGAGATAGTAAATGATCACAAGCAGAGAACATGCATGTTATAATATGATAAGAACATGAGACTGGTGGAGTAGAACACAAGTGGTAAGACAGGATATAAGCAGTTATAATATAATAATCATAAAACCAGAAATCCGAAGTAAAACCCGATAAAAGCAATCACGGTATGACATACAACGAATTATTAGTTGGCCTCTTTTATTTTTATTATTACTCGTCCTACCTAGATATCTAGATATGTGAACTAGCGTTCTAGCACACATATATTCACATCTGAGTAAAGCAAGGTTGTTATTAGAAACCAACGGGGTATCAACGAACAATATTTATAGTGGGTCCCGTATATACCTAGGACCACGACCCAGGATTGTTCCGTTGCTGGAGGACGGAACCTGCCGCGAGGCATTCAAGAGAGTTTTATAGGATGCCCTTTCAAGATGGAACCAAGAAGGAGGGAGCCAGCGCTCCCCTCGGACACCTGGACGCCCTCAGGTCAAACCGGAAGATTACTTGCACAACATACCTAATACCACTATAAACACGAACATATATTGATATCTGCAAGTTTCCGCCGACCCGATGTAAGTTGTCCCTTTTTATGCTTTATTAGATAATTATACAATTTCAGGAATAAGCAGGAATAAGCCAGGAATATCAGGAATATAGATGTATCAGAAGTAGGGTTTGTACTGAAATATATCAAGATGTAAGCAAGATGTCAGATCATCATTTCCATTATCGTGATAATTATAAGAGTCAAGTATATTGTATCGGATGTCAAGCTATAGCATGACAGGAGGGTGATATCAGGCAGGTGACAAGTAATAGCGTGGTATATGTAAGCACGTCAAGCGATACAGGAAAATAGTACCGATATACGAGTTTGGTATGAATACCATAAAACCAAGCAGTTTCAGGAAAAAAATAGTATAAGTGAGATTTTAAACTCTTCACAACCATTAATAGAAGAAAAGCTAAACTGACGATCATGTAATAAGCAAGCAAGCAAACACCCAAGCGGAGCTAAGCAAGCTGGAGGTACAGACAGCAAACAGTGTTTAACACTATAGGGCGCCTGGCGAGGTTAACGGGACGACTCGGCTTAAAGTGCGAGTAGAAAATCTGACAGCATCTCACCTAGACGAATCTAGTGGTAAAGCGCTGAGCGCTAAGCATGCCTATCAGGCGGAGCTGAGAGACCTGACGATTTAAGCGCACTTCTCTTTTGAGGTAGTGAGTGAAAGCCTGGAGGCTAAAGTATGCTCGGGGTCTAAGCGCACTCTCGATAGCTACCACGAAACCCATAAGGGTGCAGCCTAGTACCATTACGTAGCCAACCTGGGAGAGGGTAGAAACCCAGAATCAGTATGAGAGTACTTACAATGTTAGTACCACACGAGCATACTATAGCATAATAATATCTAGACTACCGTGGAGTGGAGAAACACGAAGGCTGAAAGGGCCCGGAGGCCGAGTAGAGAGCCCGAAGGCTAATGATCATGAAAGGTCAACCACACATGATATAAAACAGTAAAAAGAGTTCATCACAGGCATGGTATATGTACAAGAAGTAAACTACCCTAGTACAAGCATTCGTCATAAGCATATACATATACAATCTGGGCACTCGGCCACATACAAATATAGGGACACAATCCAATACAAAATACATATAAACACAGAATAAAATACACATCGACCTGACGAAGCGGGAAACCCAAATCAAGGCGAGGATACTCGCCTAATCTCTGAAAATGGTGTAAAATTCCAGGGTCCAAAACATACGCGCACGCCACCAAAATATATTAAAATATATTTACATGTTTCAAGAGAGAATAAAAGAGAGGAGAGAGAGAAGAGAGAGAAAGCAAGAGAAAGAGGGAAAGCTAGAGAGAGAAAGAGAGAACTAGAGAGAGAAAGAGGCCTAGAGAAAAAGAGAGCTCTAGAGAAAGAAAGAGAGCTAAAGAGAGAAAAGAAAGAAACTGAAGGGGAAGAGAGAGACAGTAGAGAGAGTGAGAGAAATAGTAGAGAGAGGAGAGAAAGCAGAGAGAGGAATGGAGAGAAAGAGAGCAAGAGAGAGATAGATGGGAGAGAGATGAGAGAGAGAGAACACTGGAGGATGTTGCCCCCCTGCTCACGTACAGCTCCCCCTAAAGGGGGTCCCATGGCTTGGCCGCCGACCAGGCCGCGCCAGATGGCGGCGACAGGGCAGCGCCGGCCACCAGCGGGCAGGGGTGGCCGCTGACCACCCTAAAAGAGAGAGAGGGGAGAAGAGAGAAGGAGGTGGAGTTGATGGTGGAGATGGTGGTGATATTATGGCAGTGTTGATGATTTGGATGGATGTGGAGAAATTAAAGGAGATGGGAGGAGGAGGAGTAGGGTGTTGTGAGGGCAGAGTTGGAGTGGAGAAGGTGGTGGTGGGGGTTGATTTGAAGAAGGAGAAGGTGGTGGTGGGGGTTGATTTGAAGAAGAAGAAGGTGGAGATGGAAGTGGGTTTTGTGGAGGAAGGAGGAGGAGATGGAGTTTGGTGATGGGGTTTTTGATGAAATTAAAAGGGAAGATGGTGAAATTGGGGGTGGTGGTGAAGTGGAAGGAAGGTAGAGATTGTGGTGGTGGTGATTGGTGGGGAGATTGGGAGATGAGTGGAGGAATTGGAGATGGAGAGAAATGGTGGTGGAATTGTTGAAGGAAGTGGAGGAGTAGTTTGGGGAGTTGGCCGCTGGAGTTGGAGGTCACCACCGGCCTAGGTCACCAGCCAAGCTCGCCGGAGTGGGGCTCAGGCTTGAGCGTCAGCCAAAATGGAAAAGAAGAAGAAGAGAAATGAGAAGAAGAGAAAAAGGAACGAAAGATATAAAAAAGAAAAAGGAAAGGAAAAAAGAAAAATAAAAAGAGAGAGATTGATAGGGAGTGATGGAGGGGAGTTATAATAAATGAAGGGGAGTAGGCTGGTTGGTGGAGTCGGTGGAAAAGGGAAAAGAAAAAGAAAGAAAGAAAGAAAAGGAAAGATACCTTAAAATAATATTAAAATAATGTCGGGAAATATCGACTATCCAAAAAAAACTCCAAAAATACTCAGAGGTAGAAAACATTATTTTGAGAAATAATATGAAATCAGTTTTAAGAAATAAAATCCCATTTCTAAATTAAAAATCTTGGAGTCAACCATCGATACCGGTCTCCACCAGTTCGGCCAGATTTTGATAAATTCTTAAAAATCTCAGAAATGCATTAAAAGAGAAAATATGATTCTAAGAAATAATGTAAAAGTGAAATCCAGAAATTCAACTCCAATTGTAAACCAAAAATCCTGGAATCAACCAGCGATACTGGCCGACACCAAATCCGGTGAAATTTTGATAAATTCAAAAAAATCTCAAAAAATATATTTGATAGGAAATATGATTTTAAGAAATAATGTGAAAGATATTTCTAGAATTTTAACTCCATTTATAAATTAAAAATTTGAGAATCGATCAGCGGCAGTGGTTCGACACCGGTTTTGAAGATTTACAGCTAGATTCAGGAAAATTCTAGAAAATCATGAAAATTTTAACATGTTAGATAATGATGTTTGAAACTAAAATCGATCAAATCTGACTACCGAAAAGATCAAATCAAGTAATACACTAGGATCGGGTCCCCGGTTCAAACTAGGGCGACTCCGAGTTCACGAATCCAGATCCAAGGCAAAATGATCATATAAATAATTCATAATATAAAACAAATACATAAAGTAAATCAAAAAATAAGATCAAAAAATTTGAATACGCAACTGAGTACGTAATCCGGGAACGGGGTGTTAAATTCCATCCACTTTACAAAAAATTGCGTCCTGGCAATTTCGATAAGGGGTAAAATGAACACAAAAGAATATGGACGGGAAATATGCCAATCAAGATATGAATAGCTAAGGGTAACGCTCCCAAATTGACTGAACAATGATCGGAATATAGATATCGTCTGCCCTTCCTGCTGTATAAATCTTCGAACATTGCCGAATAATGCTGACCTGATAACATTGCTTTGCAATAGAATTCCCACTGTAGTGCATACTTAATATCACTCCGAGAATGAGCCAGAATATCGAAGATAAGAAAACCCTGATAATACTAAGCATAAATAAAGAAGACTGATAGTTAAGAATTCCGAAGACCAGGCATCAATCACTCTGAAGGATATAGCCAAGAATAGAGAATAATCATAGAAAAAACCAAATACCGACTTCTGAAAGATAGCTCGATCGTGGATCAATTCTGAGAATACCTGAGCTTCATAGAATTGACTAAAGAGATCATATAATAGCTTCATTTAGAACCAATCGCTACATCTGTAGTCTATCCATATCTTAAGTTGGTATAAGGGCTACGAAAAACCAAAACAGTTGGAAGATGGAAGGGATTAGGAATCAAAGGAAGGATGATCAAGAAAGAAAAGATAACTCTGCACTTGTAGTTGGATTGTATAACCAAAACTCATGCATTCCAACTGCAAATTTCTTTACCATTAATTTGCCATCTGGACATTCTGAGGATGTGAGAGCCTAAGCTCTGATACCATCCTGTAACGCCCTGACCCCACGGGTACGGAGACGTTACTGCGACGTATATACGTAGGTCAAAAATACCCTCACATATATACACTAAGTATCAGTACAGGCAAGAATCAGAGTTTCGAAATACGTGGTGCATTATACATTCCAACATATGAGTACAATTACAAAGTTATCACAAGATGTGACACAATATTACAAGAATATTACATCACCGATAGACGCAATTGCGAGAATACAAGGAGATATACAAGTATGAATAATACAAAAGGCGCTCATGAGTTTACAGAAGGAAAACTCGAGAGATGAGCAGAGGGCCTGAAAGGATAGGGTTTCAGACGGTCTGCCGGTGATCCACGCTTTAGTTACGCATCTCTGATCAGCAACAGGGAGAATCCACAAGCTCCAAGATCCAAGACCTGGACATGAGGATTCTGGGGAGTCAAAACTTCCCAGCGAGTGGTAATGCGAATACCAAGTGGCGTGCAAAGATAAGCACTCGCGTATCGATAAATTTGAATCATAAACATGTATTGAAAACAGTATCATGAGCACAGGCATACATGAGCAAGTAGAGAGTTAGTAAATGATCACAAGCAGAGAACATGCATGGTATAATATGAAAAGAGCAGGAGACTGGTGGAATAGAACACAAGTGGTAAGGCAGGATGTAAGCAGTTATAATATAATAATCATAAAATCAAAAAATCTAAAGTAAAACCTGATAAAAGCAAACACGGCACGACATACAGCAGATTATTAGTTGGCCTCTTTTATTATTATTATTATTACTCGTCCTACCTAGATGTCTAGATATGTGAACTAGCGTCCTAGCACATATATATTCACATCTGAGTAAAGCAAGGTTGTTATTGAAAACCAACGGGGTATAACAAATAATGTTTACAGTGGGTCCCGTATATACCCGGGACCACGGCTCAGGATTGTTCCGTTGCTGGAGGACGAAACCTGTCGCGAGGCGTTCAGGAGGGTCTTATAGGATGCCTTTTCAAGATGGAACCAAAAAGGAGGGAGCCAGCGCTCCCCTCAGTCACCTGGCGGCCCTCAGGTCAAACCGGAAGATTAGTTGCACAACATACCTAATACCACTGTAAACACGAACATATATTAATATCTGCCAGTTTCCCCTGACCCGATGTAAGTTGTCCCTTTTTATGGTTTATTAGATAATTATTCGATTTCGGGAATGAGCAGGAACAAGCCAGGGATATAAGGAATATAGGTGTATCAAGAGTACAGTTTGTACTGAAATATATCAAGATGTAAGCAAGATGTCAAGTCATCATTCCCGTTATCATGAAAATTATAAGATTCAAGTATATTATGCTGGATGTCAAGTGATAGCATGACAGGAGGATAATATCAGGCAGGTGACAAGTGATAGCATGGTATATGTAAGCACGTTAAGCGATACAGGAAAATAGTACCGCTATACGAGTTTGGTATGAATACCGAAAAATCAAGCACTTTCAGAAAAAAATAGTATAATTAAGATTTCAAACTCTTCATAACCATTAATCGAAGAAAAGCCAAACCGATGATCAGGTAATAAGCAAGCAAACAAACACCCAAGCAGAGCTAAGCAAGCTGGAGGTACGGACAGCAAACAGTGTTTAACACTAGAGCGCCTGGCGAGGTTACCGGAACGACTCGGCTCAAAGTGTGAGTAGAAAATCCAGCAGCATCTCGCCTAGACGAATCTAATGGTAAAGCGCTGAACGCTAAGCATGCCTACCGGCGGAGCTTAGAGACCTGACGGTCTAAGCGCTCTTCTCTTTCGAGGTAGTGGGTGAGAGCCCGGAGGCTAAAGTGCGCTCAGGGTCTAAGCGCACTCTCAGTAGTTGCCACGAAACCCGTAAGGGTGCAGGCCTAAAACATTGGGTAGCTAGCCCGGGGTGAGCAGAAACTAGAGTCGGTACGAGAGTAACTGCAATGTTTGTACCACACGAGCATGCTATAGCGTGATAATATTTAGACTACCATGGAGTGGAGAAGCACGAAGGCTGATAGGGCCCGGAGGCCGATTAGAGGGCCCGAAGCATAACGCCATGAAAGATCGGCCACGCATGGTATAAAGCAGTAAAAAGAGTTCATCACAAGCATGGTATATGTACAAGAAATAAACTACCCTAGTACAAGCATTTGTCACAGGCATATACATGTACAATCATAGGTACTCGGCCACATACAAATACAGGGATACATCCCAATATAAAATACATATAAATACATAATAAAATACATGTCGACCCGATGAAGCGGAGAAACCCAAATCAAGGTGAGGACACTCGCGTAATCTCTAAAAATGGTGTAAAATTCCAGAGTCCAAAACACAAGCGCATGCCGCCAAAATATATTAAAATATATTTACATGTTTAGAAAGAGAATAAGAGAGAGGAGAGAGAGAAGAGAGAGCAAGAGAAAAAGGGAGAGATAGAGAGAGAAAGAGAGCTCTAGAGAGAGAAAGAGAGAGCTAGAGAGAGACTAAAGAGAGAAATTAGGGGGAAGAGAGAGACAGCAGAGAGAGAGGAGATAGAGTAGAGAGAGGAACAGAGAAAAAGAGAGAGCTGAGAGAGGAGAGCTAGATTAACACGGGGGGAGGGGGGTTGTTGCCCCCTGCTCACGCTCAGCGCCCCCCAAAGGGGGGTCCACGACCTGGCCGCCAGCCAGGCCGCGCCAGGTGGCAGCGCCGGGTGGCGCTGGCCACCGGCAGGCAGGGCTGTCCGCCGACCACCCTAAAAGAGAGGGAGGGGGAAGGGAGAAGGAGGTGGAGTTGATGGTAGAGATGGTGGTGATATTGTGGTAGTGTTGATGATTTGGGTGGAGGTGGAGAAATTAAAGATGAGAGGAGGAGGAGGAGTAGGGTGTTGTGAGAGTGGAGTTGGAGTGGAGAAGATGGTGGTGGTGATGGTGGTTGATTTGAAGAAGAAGTGGAGATGGAAGTGGATTTTGTGGAGGAAGGAGGAGGAGATGGAGTTTGGTGATTAGGTTTTTGATGAAATTGAAGGGGAAGATGGTGAAATTAGGGATGATGGTGAAGTGGAAGGAAGGTGGATATTGTGGTGGTGGTGATTGGTGGTGAGATTGAGAGATGAGTGGAGGAATTGGAGATGGAGAGAAGATGGTGGTGGAATTGTTGAAGGAAGTGGAGGAGTAGTTTAGGGAGTTGGCCGCCGGAGTTGGAGGTTACCACCGGCCTAGGTGCCAGCCAAGCTCACCGGGGTTGCGCCGGATGGGGCTCGGGCTTGGGCGTCAGCCAAAATGGAGAAGAAGAAGAGAAAAAGGAAAGAAAGATAGGAAAAAGAAAAAGAAAAGGAAAAAGAAAAATAGAGAGAAATTGATGGGGAATGATGGAGGGGAGTTGTAATAAATGAAGGGGAGTGGGCAGGTTGGTGGAGTCGGTGGAAAAGGAAAAGAAAAGAAAGAAAGAAAAAAGAAAGAAAAGGAAAGATGCCTTGAAATAATATTAAAATAATGTTGTGAAATATGACTGTTCCAGAAAAATCTCCAAAATACTCAGAGATAGAAAACATCATTCTGAGAAATAATACGAAATTAGTTTATAGAAATAAAATCTCATTTTTAAATTAAAAATCCTGTAGTCAACCATCTATACCGGTCTACACCAGTTCGGCTAGATTTTGATAAATTCTGAAAAATCTCAAAAAATGTATTAAAGGAGAAAATATGATTCTAAGAAGTAATATGAAAGCGGAATTTAGAAATTCAACTCCGATTGTAAATTAAAAATCCTGAAATCAACCAGCGACACTGGCCAACATCAAATCCGGTGAAATTTTAATAAATTCAAAAAACCTCAAAAAATATATTTAGATAGAAAATGTAATTTTAAGAAATAATATGAAAGTTGTTTCTAGAATTTCAAATCCATTTGCAAATTAAAAAAATCTGAGAATCGCTCAGCGGCACTGGTCGACACCGACTTTGAAGATTTACAACTTGATTCTGGAAAATTTTAGAAAATTTTGAAAAATCTAAAATATTAGAAAATAATGTTTGAAACTAAAATTGTCAAATCTGACTACCAAAAGACCAAATTGATTTGGGAAAAATCGCGCACAAAAAGTATATGTTTTAAAATTGATATTTAAAGTGTGTGTGCTTTGGCTTCCTCGATACTTTCGTTAAAGCATAGAGGCTAAAACGAGTCGAATCCATAAGGACGGGAGGTGATAGAAGCTTACACGGTTGATTCATGTGTATGTTAAAAGTTCTTCAAAGTTTTAAAGAATGAAAAGAAAAGAAAGCAAAGAATGAAAAATGAGGTACGGTGAAACACGAAGAAGTAGGAAACATAGAAGATAAGATATTTGTGATTTTTGTTTGTATATCTAAAACAAAGTGAAAAAGTAAGAAAACTCACGGCTACTAACTACTAATGACTCCACCAACATGCTAACTTCTTAGTGATAGTTGCCTCATATGTATCATTGGCCATCACTAGTCCTTGGTTCAAGAGCGTTTCAAAGCATGACCCATATTTAACTCATCACATCCCAACTCAACAAAACAAGTTCAAGCTACACATAAACCATCAAAACTAAAAGTAAGCATGGAGTAAAGTAATGTTAGCTTGTTAGACAGTTAGAAAGTTAGAGTGTTAGATCCATCATCATGAGCCATCAATGGCTCTTACAAGAGCAAGGCCAAGTAGAGGCTATTAGATTCATGTGGATTATCAAATAAGAAGTTAGACTAGTTGGTGGTTAGTAGTTGTTTCCATGAGAGAAAAGATTAGCTAAACATGTAAAAGGAGTTAGATAGAAAACAAAGAGAGATAAAGAGAGCACCTTTCATAGCTTGTCACCTTCTATTACAAGCACTCTTGCATTCTACTTATGTATCCCTCTTTCTCCTATTACAAGATCTAAAATAAAATGAAAATACAATGGAGAAGGAAGAAGAATCTAACCTAAACTATCCAAAACTACAAAATGGAAATGAAAACTACCCTAAACTCTGTATATCTCGCTGAAGGAGATCCCAGGGGGGTATTTATAGGCACCAGGGGAAAGGGGGGCCTGTATGGAGCCGCGTGTCGAATCTCGGCGGGCGGCTCCACAAGATTGCCGCATTTGCCGCGTTTTCGCGGCAATACTGGGGAGACGCGCGCAGCGCCGCCTGCTACGCGCTTCCCGGATGTTCCCCTGTCGGATGTACTTGCTGGTTTTCTGATTTGGGCCCCTGGTTTTGACAAAACCACCCTCCAAAGTCAATGGCTATCTTCATAGGCCTTTAATCACCAATTAAATGATGATTTAGGGTCTTCTTCTTCATTGCACACCATGGACCTAGAATCAAGTAAGCAAAGCTTTATTAGTAGAATTTTATACCAAATAAATATGCGGATGTAATAAAAATTTATCAAAATTAGAGACTAATCATACCCCCACACTTATCTTTTTGCTCGTCCCGAGCAAAACAAAAATAAGAAAATTATTACACCACTTTCACAGGTGACGCGATTGCACTGAGCACGTACAACAAGCCGTTAAACCTCTAGGTTTCCCCTAGAGGAGGAGTTTTGTCTCCTGAGGGTTTTCAGCGGATTACACCCACAAAATCCATAAAGAAAGAAATCAAATGTTAGTATTTTTGAAAACGCATTTTGAAAATAGAGAAAAGTGTTGAAGTATTTTTACAAAAATATAAGTGATCCAAGGTCATAGGTTAACCAGAAATTAATCTTCCTTAAACTAAGTCGAAATACAAAATCTTGTAAGAATTTAAAATTGAATTGATTCTTTGATCTTTCATAAAACTCTTAGAAAAATATGCACTTTGTGAACAGTGAAGGTTTTTGGGATATCGACTCTAACTTTCATGCCATTTGTTTATATTAGTGTATATATATTTTTTCTTTTTCTTCCCTTAATTTTCTTAGGCTTTCTTATTTACCCGGGTAGTGAGCCTTTAGCCGGTGAGTCCCAAACCAGATGATCTTAGGGCACCAGATGAGAAAACATCCCTCGGACTTAAGGACTCGAGTAAACAATGCCATAAACTAAAGAGGATTATTTATTTTTGTCCAACGTTTTAGGTGTGAATAATCATACTTCCTAAGGCATAATTACCCAACTTCAATAAGTGGTTTTTATTTATCATATTTTTTTAATATATATTTTTTATGACATTTTCAGTCTTTGTTTCAATCCCAAAAATTGTGTTAGTGTGGAGTGCATAAATCTAAGGCAAAAAAGTCAAGATTAAATTATCTTTTCAATCTTACTTTCTTATCCTAAAATTTAAACAAGATTTATTATTTTGACTCAGTTTAAAATTTCATAATTTTAAGTCTTCCTCATTCCTAAGATAATCTTAAATTTCTTAAAAATAAATCAAAATTATTTATCTTGTTCCAAAAAGTTTTGTAAAAAGAAAAGAAAAGAGTTTTTATATAAAAGATTTTTTTATATTAAAAAGAAGTGTAAAAGAAAGAAAATGTAAAACTAACTATGTTAGTAAATCCTCCCCCATACTTATCTCATGCATTGCCCTCAATGCATCGTGAATGTGTATATACATGAAATAAATGGGAGGAGAAGGAAAATTACCTCGTGGTGGTGGCTCCGGTGGTGGTCTGATTGGGCCAAGCAGGAACCCGCCAATGACCTCTCTAATATGACCCAATAAAAGAATGATTGAACGAATAGTTTTATTTAAATATTTATCCCCATCTAATTTTCAATTGTCAAAAATAATTACTGAGTAATTTTCTTCAACATCCTTGTCCAACAATGAAGTGTGATTTTGGAAGATAAGGGATTTGGACTCAAATGGATCAGGAATAAAAACCGACACCGACTCGAGAATTTGACTCAGATCAAGTCGAGAGTCAACAATGAGAGTCAAAATTGGTTCAAAAACAGGGTCCAAACCAAAGAATTGATATTCACACACTTTCCCCATGAATGAAGTGTGATCATGAGAGATTGGTGATTCAATTTCACGGTGCACTAGTACAGGATTCAATATTGACTCCGAAATAAAGAAAAAATCTAGTAAAGATACCGGAGTCATTATTGAATCAAAAAGTGAAATGGAATTACTAATATGAGGTTCAGGATCACATTCAGGTTCGATTTCAATTTCAGAAAAGGGATAACTTGCCAGAATGTCCAGGCGACTTTCATAACTTGGAGTGTGGTCAAGTTCAAATGTATGTTCTGAAATTGAATCCGAATTCCCAAAATGACATGATTCATGGGTCCAATCAGTAGAGTTAGGGATATAAGGATCGGTCAAAGGTTGACAAGAAAGACTTTCCTCGCTCTCATTGATCAATTCGCTCATAAGTGAGTCTAACCTACTAATAGGCCGTGTAACAGAATTTGGATTTGAAATTATGTCTTCCATACTCTTTGCAATTAGTTCTTCTTGAAAAGATGAGTATGGAAGTTGATTTTGAAAATTGTGGTGAAATTGTAAGTCCATCAGATGTTGCTCGAACTCACGCAAGGGTTCCATACTCAAGTCCAGTATTAATGGTTGTTCATTTTGAATTGGTGAGACTGGAAAAGATGAGTAGGACTCTTGAAAATTTGGTTGAGATTAGGAGTCCAACATGTTTTGAATTCTTTCACAAAAGACTTCCAAACGCTTTTCTAGCTCAAATTCTTCTTCAATTGGTTGCTGTAGAAAAGGGGTATATGGAGTTTGATGCAGGAAGGATTGTAAATTGAGCAAATTTTGAATTTGTTGTAGGAACTCTTCCATACTCCTTTCCAAATCAGATTTTTCTTCGGTTGGTGGAACAGGAAAAGGAGTATATGAACCAAAATCAGGGAATGAACTTTGTGAAAATTGTGGACAAGGCGGTTGAGAATTTGACTCGGGGTAGGTGAATCCCCATTGACTCTGTGAAGAGTTGAAATTATTTTAAAACTTATGGTCATATGGTTGGGGATATGGGTCATATTGATTCGGATAATCCCAACTCGGCATAAATGGTTGGTTCATGTTGTACATAGCCGGGTCAGAGTTATCCGAGTCAAATGAGGTCGGAGTGAAATATGGATTCATATTATAATTGAAGAATTATTGTAGTTAGAATCCATTTCACAGTATACAAGAACAAGAAACAAACAAACAAATAAACAAACAAACAAAGAAAAAGAAAAAGAAAACAAGCCTATAGTAGGGTTGACTTAGACCTAGACGACTCCTAACTGGTTAGACTGTCCACAGGGGGTACATTGTCAGAATCTGACCACAAGTTAATCGGCCAGGTAGGGGAAAATCAGTGGGAGGTATCTGTGCCGGAGCAACGGGCCTAATTATGCCAAACCACTGTTCTTCGAGGTTTCGCCTCTCAATCCCCAACCTTAGACACCGATTTGATAAGAGTCAACTTCTAACAACTTTTCCCTTAGGTCAATCTCTTAAATGAGTCTGAAATGTCCCTAGGGACCAACGTCTAGCAATTTTTATTAGGCTTGGGTTTGAAATCACCTAGAAGGGGGGTGAATAGGTGATAATGCTAATCAATGCACAAATTTAAAAGTTATGATGCAACGATCACCCGAAACAAGACTAGAAGTTGAATACCCCGTGAAGGGCTCTGAACTCCTTCCTCGTGATTCCTCTAGATAAGAGTTTGAGGTGCGCAATGCAATCTTGTTGTGTGAGTTTTGATCGACAATTTAGCAATGAATATGAAGCAAGTAAATATAGCAATGAATATAAAGCAAGTAAATGAAGCAAGTAAACCTATCGCAAACACAGAGATTTGTTCCGAGGTTCGAGCACCCAGCTCTACGTCCCCGCCTTCACCCAGAAGGATTTTCCAACCACTATAACTTTCACAAAGAGTTACAACCACACCGGAGTACCCAACTCCTCAATCACACTCCTCTAGTCCAGAGGAAGTGGAGCCACAAGTACAAGAATATCTTGGTGATCAAAAGACCACAAACCCTCTTTTGAAAACCTTTTTTCCCTTACAAAAACCCTAGAGAATAATGTGTAGGATTGAAGCTCAAGTTTTGTAAGTGAAAAAGAAAATGAAATTGAAGAGAGTTTTGAACCAAAAACTTCAGTAAAGAGAGAGAGAGAGAGATTTGAGCACAAAAACAGAGAACAAAAACTTCTTTTGAAAGCCTTAAATTTGAATTCTTTTGCAAATAATTGTTGTAATCACCTCAACCCTAATCATCCCTATTTATAGGATAAAGGTAGGGATTAAAGAGTAAACTATTATAATAAATAATTAGGAAATTTTTGACCCAAAACCAGCTCCTAAACTCGTTTAGAGAGAAAACACACGTTTAAAAACGTGTTAAATAAACTAGCCGTTAGGCAAATCAAGCTCTCGGTCGACCGGCCGGTCGACCGGGTTTTCAAAAATTTTAGCCGTTGCCAGCCCACCGTCGACCGCCCGGTCGACCGAAACAAACAGAAACATGAGTGCTTTCAGTCGGCCGAAAGTCGGTAGACCGACATGGGGTCCGGTCGACCGCTCGGTCGACCGGGAAACGTGCACACATGCACGCACCCAAACGGTCAGAATCCCGATCGACCGGTCGGTCGACCGTTTGGTCGACCGTTCTGACCTGAAACAGAGCCGGTCGACCGCAACAGGCCAAAAACAACTATTTTGAAAAATATTTTGAAGATCTTGATAATTTCCAAAGTACTTTTGATCATGACTAGGTATACTATATAAAATAAAGTTTGTAAGTAATAAAATATGTTTAAAAATATTTTGTATATAAGTGAAATTTCTTTTAGAAAAATCATGTGCACAAAATCTTGTGTGTGGGGAATTTTGAGCTTCAAACCTATTCACTATTCTTTAACAAACTAAAAATATAAAAGCTAAGAAATGAAGTCTCTGAGCCACAATGAAGTCTCTGAGCCACGCTATACCAAGCTAGAGCCTTCTCTTCTATGAAAACTTCCTCTTGCGCCATTTGCCTTTTTAGCATCATAAACCTTGCAATAGCTAAGAAAGGCCATCATGAATAGTACTAATCTGAAACTCATTCTTAATAACTTATTAGTACCATATAGCTTCTATGTGTTTTGTTATCATCAAAACTTAAACAAATAGAGAGTGTAACCTTTTGGGCCAACAATCTCCCCCTTTTTGATGATAACAAAACATATAGGCTATAACACAAGATATAAAAGGGAGGTAAAAACTCCCCCTCAAATAATGCTATATTAAACAAGTATAAAACAATTTATTATGAGAGAATTTTTTTAAATTTTTGAATTAAAGAAAATCAATAAAACACAATCAATAAAAACACCAAACCATCAATAAAACACCAAACCATAACACATATTATTCTCCCCATTTTTGTCATACATCAAAAAGGGATAAATTAGCAAGAAAACTTCTTTATTCAACAACACAAACATTAAGTTCACCACATATAAAAGAAAATCTATTATAATCAAGTGGTTTAGTAAAAATATCGGCAAGTTAAAAATCGGAAGAAACATAATCAATCTCAATATCACTTTTCTCAAAATGATCTCTAAGAAAGTGATATCTAATCTCAATGTGCTTGGTCTTACTATGTTGATTTGCATTCTTAGTCATATGAATAGTACTAGTATTATCACAAAATATTTTTATATGGTCATAATGCAAA
Organism: Agave tequilana; assembly: GCA_038442645.1. Lineage (NCBI taxonomy): Eukaryota > Viridiplantae > Streptophyta > Magnoliopsida > Asparagales > Asparagaceae > Agave > Agave tequilana. Next base: position 52,132 of record JAVJIF010002638.1, read on the forward strand.
TCATAATCAAGGAGAGTATGTTTCATCCAAAGGACTTGTGCGCAACAAGCCCCCGCCGCAACATACTTCGCCTCGGCGGTTGAGACGGCTACCGAATTTTGTTTCTTAGAAGACCATGAAATAAGACAATTACCAAGAAATTGACATGTTCCACTAGTACTCTTCCTATCCACTCTACAACCCGCATAGTCGGCATCCGAAAAACTCGTCATTGAGAAATCTCCGGTTTTCGGATACCATAGATCCATTCCAATAGTGCCCTTAATATAACGAATAATGTGTTTTACCGCAATTAAATGAGATTCTTTGGGACACGATTGAAATCTGGCACAAAAACACACACTAAACATAATGTCCGGCCTACTAGCCGTTAAATACAACAAGCTACCAATCATGCTTCTATATAATTTTATATCAACACACTTACCTTGGTCATCCTTATCAAGCTTGGTGGTGGTGGCCATGGGAGTGTTGCAAATTTTTGAATCTTCAAGCCCAAATTTCTTGATGAGTTCCTTGGAGTACTTGGCTTGACAAATGAATATCCCATCGCGCATTTGCTTGATTTGGAGTCCAAGAAAATAGTTCAATTCACCCATTAATGACATCTCAAATTCACGTTGCATGCATTTTTCAAACTCCTTGCAAAGAAACTCATTAGTAGAACCAAAAATTATATCATCAACATATATTTGAACTATAAGAATGTCACTATCAACATGTTTAGTAAATAATGTGGTGTCTACTTTGCCTTTAACAAAATCATTTGAAAGAAGAAAACTAGAAGCCTTTCATACCAAGCTCTTGGAGCTTGTTTTAAACCATACAAAGCTTTATCAAGTTTGAAAACAAAATTAGAATGAACATGATCTACAAAACCGGGAGGTTGTTCAACATAAACTTCCTCATCAATAAAACCATTTAAAAATGCACTTTTTACATTCAATTGAAAAAGTTTAAAATTTTTAAAAGATGCATAAGCTAGTGTGATCCGTATGGCTTCAAGCCGTGCTACGGGTGCAAAGGTCTCCTCAAAGTCGATTCCTTCAACTTGAGTGTAACCTTGGGCCACTAATCTAGCCTTATTCCTAATAACATTTCCTGACTCATCCATCTTGTTCCTAAAAATTCACTTAGTACCAATTATTGGTCTATCGTGGGGTCTAGGAATAAGGTGCCAAACTTGGTTGCGCTCAAATTGATTGAGCTCTTCTTGCATAGCTAGCAACTAATATGAGTCACCCTCGGCTTCGAGGATGCTTTTGGGTTCAAAATGAGATATGAATGCAAAATTACAACACAATTCATGGAATTTGGAGCGAGTAGTTACCCCTTTTGATACATCACCTATGATGAGATCTTTGGGATGATTTGTAGCGTATCTCCAATCTTTAGGAAGTGGTTGAGAGTTTTCCACTTCATCCTTTTGAACTTCACCAATGGGTTCTTGCTTTTCTTCTTGAATGGGTGAGTCCTTCAAGGATATTTTCTCCATGTCCTCACGTAATGAGTCAATCTCTACAACATTCTCAACAATAGTATTAGATTCTTCAAATTTAACATGCATAGATTCTTCAATAGTATGAGAAGATTTAATGAATACTCTATAAGCTTTGCTAGTAGTAGAATATCCAACAAATATTGCTTCATATGCCTTAGCATCAAATTTACCCAAATTATCTTTGGTGTTTAAAACAAAACACTTGCATCCAAAAACTTTAAAGTATGAAACATTTAGTTTTCTTAAATGATAAATCTCAAAAGAGGTTTTGAAAGTATTTTTACACAAATAAATACGATTTGATATGTAACATGCGGTGTTTACGGCCTCGGCCCATAAGTATTGAGGGAGCCCATATTCACTTATCATAGTCCTAACCATTTCTTGAAGAGTTCTATTCTTCCTTTCGACTACTCTATTTTGTTGTGGTATTTTGTTGTGGAGTACTAGGACATGACATTTCATGCTTAATTCCCTTTTCATCACAATAAGTCATGAAGAGTTGGTTAACAAACTCACCACCTCTTATCACTTCTTATCTTTAAAATCGAAAATCCTTTTTCTTTTTCAACCCTTTTTCGAAAAATCTTAAAATGCGAAAAAGTTTGATCTTTATGCTCCAAAAGAAAACCCAAGTGAAATGAGAAAAATCATCAACTAAAATAAAAACATATCTACTACCATTTAAGCTTTTAGTTTTAGTTAGTCCAAAAAGATCCATGTGAATCAATTCTAATGGCCTAGTTGACATGATATCCTTGATTGGTTTGAAAGAAGACTTGGTTTGTTTCCCAAGTTGGCACGCACCACAAATGCGGTCTTTTTCAAACTTCAAACAAGGAATACCCTTCACCAATTCCTTAGAATTAATTCTAGCAGGTGATCAAAAGATGCATGTCCTATTCTTCTATGCCAAAGCCATGAAATCTCATCAAAAGCATTCAAGCATTTAGTAGAACAATCCAAATTAAGATGTCAATAATATAGACATTATTTTCACGAAATTCGGTGAGAATACAATCATTGGTTTTACAATCAAAAATTTTGCAAGAAGATTCATCAAACACAACTTTGAGACCACGATCACATAGTTGACTTATACTAAGCAAGTTATGTTTAAGCCCATCAACAAGAACAACATTTTCTATTAAAGGAGATGCACCAATTTTAATGTTACCTATACCGATGATGATGCCCTTGGAGTCATCTCCGAAGGTGACGGTGCCACCTTCAACGTACCTTGATAGGGTTGTGAAGTTATTGATATCCCATGTCATATGCCTTGAACAACCACTATCAAGGTACCACCGCTCCTTACGTCTTGGAGCCTTGGTGTGTACCTACATCAAATAATTTAAGACTTGATTTTGGTACCCATATTTTCTTGGGTCCTAAAGAGTTAGTGTCTCGAACCCACATAGAATTATTTGTCCTATTTATATGATCATAGCAAAATTTAGCTAAATGGCCATTCCGGCCACAATAAGTGCATCTATAAATTCTTCCATATTTAAATGCATAATGAGCATGTTTAGTTTTAATATGAGTGACATGTGATGTGTTGGCATGATGATCATGAGAATTTTTAGCATGAGTTGTTTTATCATTTTTAGCATGTGGAGTGTGCATATGCTTCTTAGAAAACATTTCTTCTAATTTAGTAGTATTAAAAGCACATTCTTTTAAAACATTTTCAAAATCATTGATTTTAGTTTTTAACAAGGATAATTCATTTTCATCAATTTTTGGAAATTTGGCTTTACAAGCAACTTTATAAGCATCAAACTCTCTTTTTGTTGAAATAAGATTAGAAGAAATTTCATCCTTTTCTATTGAAGAAATTGCAAGTTAATTTTTAAGCATCTCAGTTTCCTTTTTCAATTTTGAACATTCTACCTTTTTATCATCAAAACTTTCAGAAAGTTCAACAAAAGCATGTTCTAACATTTCTCTACTTATTTCATTTTCATCATCAAGAGGTTGAGTGGTTACCTTGGGTGTGTTTGCCATGAAACACATATTTGCCGTGTCGACTTCATCTTCGGATTCACTTTCTGAATCCCAAGTGGCTTTGTATACCTTCTTTTCAACCGACCTCTTTTGCTTCAAGGAGGAGATCATCTTTTTCTTGAAATCGGGACAATCGGCCATGATGTGTCTGGGTTTCCGACAGTTGTAGCATATGATCCTTTTCTCCTCCTTCCCTTCCATCGTCTTTTATAGTTGAGCTTATTCTTGCGGTATATTCTCTTTACATTTCTTACAAAGAGAGATAGCTCTTCATCATCTTCTTCATCTTCTTCATCATCGTAGTTGGAAGAGGAAGACTTGAAAGCTATTGACTTTTTCTTTTGAGGTACCGCATCTTCTCTAGCCTTCTTCTCCATCTCATGAGTCTTAAGATTTCCAATGAGACTTATGATCTCCATCTCGTCCTTGTCATTCAACTCCTTCAAGGTGGTAGCTTTGATTTCCCATGACGAAGGAAGAACACGAATCACCTTGCGCACCTTTTGGTCGTTGCTTATTTCATCACCTAGAAAAGAAAGAGCATTAGTAATCTTAGTAAACTTGGTAGTCATATTATCAATAGATTCATCTTCTAGCATTTTAAAACTTTCATATTGGGAACGCAAGAGATCTATTTTGGCTCTCTTGACTTGTGATGTCCCCTCATGAGTGACCAATAAGTGTTGCCAAATCTCATAGGCGGATTTGTAATGGATAACCCGAGTTAGATCATCCTCATTCAAAGCTGTGATAAGGGCATTTTGAGCCTTAGAATTAGCCTCATATTCCTTAAAGGTAAATTCGGACCAAGTGTCCTCCTCACTTTCGGGTCTACTATAAGGCTTGGTCAAGGACTTAGCAACTAGACTTCCTAGAGATTGTAGAAAAATAGTCATCCTAACTTTCCATATGGGAAAGTTGAGTCCATCAAATTTGGGAGGGGTCTTAATGTTATCGGTCATCTTTACTAGTGTATGAATGAAGATATGCAAATAGTGATTAGCAAATTTTAGGATCTCTCTAAGGATGTGAAGCCAAAAACTAGAGTCCTAACTCTGATACCAATTGAAATCACCTAGAGGGGGGTGAATAGGTGATAATGCTAATCAATGCACAAATTTAAAAGTTATGATGCAACGATCACTCGAAACAAGACTAGAAGCCGAATACCTCGTGAAAGGCTCTGAACTCCTTCCTCGTGATTCCTCTAGATAAGAGTTTGAGGTGTGCAACACAATCTTGTTGTGTGAGTTTTGATCGACAATATAGCAATGAATATGAAGCAAGTAAATATAGTAATGAATATAAAGCAAGTAAATGAAGCAAGTAAACCAATCGCAAACACAGAGATTTGTTCCGAGGTTCGAGCACCCAGCTCTACGTCCCCGCCTTCACCAAGAAGGATTTTCCAACCACTATAACTTTCACAAAGAGTTACAACCACACCGGAGTACCCAACTCCTCAATCACACTCCTCTAGTCCAGAGGAAGTGGAGCCACAAGTACAAGAATATCTTGGTGATCAAAAGACCACAAACCCTCTTTTGAAAACATTTTTCCCTTACAAAAACCCTAGAGAATAATGTGTAGGAGTGAAGCTCAAGTTTTGTAAGTGAAAAAGAAAATAAAATTGAAGAGAGTTTTGAACCAAAAACTTCAGTAAAGAGAGAGAATTTTGAGCACAAAAATAGAGAACAAAAACTTCTTTTGAAAGCCTTAAACTTGAATTCTTTTGCAAATAATTGTTGTAATCACCTCAACCCTAATCATCCCTGTTTATAGGATAAAGGTAGGGATTAAAGAGTAAACTATTATAATAAATAATTAGGAAATTTTTGACCCAAAACCAGCCCCTAAACTCGTTTAGAGAGAAAACACACGTTTAAAAACGTGTTAAATAAACAGCCGTTACGCTGAAATCAAGCTCTCGGTCGACCGCCCGGTCGACCGGGTTTTCAAAAATTTTAGTCGTTGCCAGCCCACGGTTGACCTCCCGGTCGACCGAAACAAACAGAAACATGGTGCTTTCAGTCGGCCGAAAGTCGGTCGACCGACATGGGGTCCGGTCGACCGCTCGGTCGACCGGGAAACGTGCACACATGCACGAACCCAAACGGTCAGAATCCCGATAGACCGGTCGGTCGACCGTTCTGACCTGAAACAGAGCCGATCGACCGCCCGGTCGACCGCAACAGGCCAAAAACAGCTATTTTGAAAAATGTTTTGAAGATCTTGATAATTTCCAAAGTACTTTTGATCATGACTAGGTATACTATATAAAATAGAGTTTGTAAGTAATAAAATATGTTTAAAAATATTTTGTATATAAGAGAAATTTCTTTTAGAAAGATCATGTGCACAAAATCTTGTGTGTGGGGAATTTTGAGCTTCAAACCTATTCACTATTCTTTAACAAACTAAAAATATAAAAACTAAGAAATGAAGTCTCTGAGCCACAATGAAGTCTCTGAGTCACGCTATACCAAGCTAGAGCCTTCTCTTCTATGAAAACTTCCTCTTGTGCCATTTGCCTTTTTAGCATTATAAACCTTACAATAGCTAAGAAAGGCCATCATGAATAGTACTAACCTGAAACTCATTCTTAACAACTTATTAGTACCATATAGCTTCTATGTGTTTTGTTATCATCAAAACTTAAACAAATGGAGAGTGTAACCTTTTGGGCCAACAGGGTTGTGTGAGTGAGGAGGTGATTTTTGGGCTAAGGGTGGGCAATGACTTCCCCACCTTATGTTATCTTGGGTTTTGCCCTTAAGTTTATTTGTGCAAGTGTAAGTGAGTAAATCACTGAAATGTTTGTCCTATACTATATGCAATGCAATATGTACACCTCCTATCAATATCACAACAACACAAGAATAAAATACAGTATATTGAAATAAAAATTGACACGTGCCTAGATGCAAATATCTAAACCGTTTTAAAGCATCCAATTACTGTATTTTAATTCTTATAATTATTTACAGTGTACAGGTAATATAAACAAAAATTAGCAGCAGAAGATAAAAATATACAATAATTTACCTAACCACACAAGAGCAAGTGTGGACTTCTACAATGCTAAAGAATTTAACCTGCACACCAAAAATAAAGAAGAAAGGTTAACAAAAACGTGAAATCAAACCGTTCCCATCCCCGGCAACGGCGTAAAAATTTGATCGAGGGAAAACCACGCACAAAAAGTATATGTTTTGAAATTGATATTTAAAGTGTGTGCTTTGGCTTCCTCGATACTTTCGTTATAGCATAGAGACTTAAACGATTCGAATCCACAAGACGGGAGGCAATAGAAGCTTACACGGTTGATTCACGTGTATGTTTAAAAGTTCTTCAAAGTTTTAAAGAATGAAAGAAAAAGAAAGCAAAGAATGAAAAATGAGGTACGGTGGAACACGAAGAAGTGGGAAACATAGAAGATAAGATATTTGTGATTTTTGTTTGTATATCTAAAACAAAGTTAAAAAGTAAGAAAACTCGCGGCTACTAACTACTAATGACTCCACCAACATGCTAACCTCTTAGTGATAGTTGCCTCACATGTATCATTGGCCATCACTAGTCCTTAGTTCAAGAGCGTTTCAAAACATGACCCATATGTAACTCATCACATCCCAACTCAACAAAACAAGTTCAAGCTACACATAAACCATCAAAACTAAAAGTAAGCATGGAGTAAAGTAATGTTAGCTTGTTAGAGAGTTAGGAAGTTAGAGTGTTAGATCCATCATCATGAGCCATCAATGGCTCTTGCAAGAGCAAGGCCAAGTAGAGGCTATTAGAAGATTCATGTGGATTATCAAATAAGAAGTTAGACTAGTTGGTGGTTAGTAATTAGTTGCCATGAGAGAAAAAATTAGCTAAACATGTAAAAGGAGTTAGATAGAAAACAAAGAGAGGTAAAGAGAGCACCTTTCATAGCTTGTCACCTTCTATTACAAGCACTCTTGCATTCCACTCATGTATCACTCTCTCTCCTATTACAAGATCTAAAACAAAATAGAAAATACAATGGAGAAGGAAGAAGAATACTAACCTAAACTATCCTAAACTACAAAATGGAAATGAAAACTACGCTAAACTCTGTATATCTCGCTGAAGGAGACCCTAGGGGGGTATTTATAGACACCAAGAGAAAGGGGGACCTGTATGGAGCCGCGCGTCAAATCTCGGCGCGCGGATCCACAAGATTGCCGCAGAAACATGGCATTTGTCGCGTTTTCGCGGCAATACTGGCGAGGCGTGCATAGCGCCGCCTGCTGCGCACTTCCCGGATGTTCCCCTGTCGGATGTACTTGCTGGTTTTCTGATTTGGGCCCCTGGTTTTGACGAAATCACCCTCCAAAGTCAATGACTATCTTTATAGGCCTTTAATCACCAATTAAATGGTGATTTAGGGTCTTCTTCTTCATTGCACACCATGGACCTAGAATCAAGAAAGCAAAGCTTTATTAGCAGAATTTTATACCAAATAAATATGCGGATGTGAAAAAAAATATACGAAATTAGAGACTAATCACAAATCGAGCAATACACTAGGATCGGGTCCCCGGTTCAGACTAGCTCTGACTCCAAGTTTACGAATCCAGATCCAAGGCAAAACGGTCATATAAATAATTCATAATATAAAATAAATACAGGAAGTAAATCAAAAAATATGATCAAAATATCTGAATACGCAACAAAGTACGTATTCTGGGAACGAGGTGTTACATTCCATCCACCTTCTAAAAAATTGCGTCCTCGCAATTTTGATAAGGGGTAAAATGGACACAAAAGAACATGGACGGGAATTATGCCAATCAAGATATGAATAGATAAGGGTAACGCTCTCAAGTTGACTGAACAATGATCAGAATATAGATATTGTCTGCCCTTCCAGTTGTATAAATCTTCGAACGGTGCCGAATAATACTGACCTGATAACACTGCTTTGCAATAGAATTCTCGCTGTAGTGCATACTTAATATCACTCTTAGAATGAGCCATAATACTGAAGATAAGAAAACCTTGATAATACGGAGCATAAATAAAGAAGACCGACCTACTGCTAGCTGAGCATGGAATAATAAGGTTACTCACCAACTTATTAGAAGAAAGACATACCGATTGAAGAGTTAAAGTACCCCCTCTCCTTCGTCGAGCCCAACCTTGCCCCCTCGACAGGCCCAGCGGCAGGGGCCCTCATTGGTGTTGGGTCGTGCAACTGTCAACCGTCTCCTTGGGTTGATTTCAAAGACCAGGCATTAATCACTCTGAAGGATATAGCCAAGAATAGAGAATAACCGTAGAAAAAACCCGAATACCGACTTCTGAAAGATAACCCGATCATGGATAAATTTTGAGAATACCCGAGCTTATAGAATTGACCGAAGAGATCATATAATAGCTTCTTTCAGAACCAGTCGCTACATCTCTAGTCTATCAATATATTAAGTTAGTATAAGAGCTACGAAAACCAAAACAGTGGGAAGATGGAAGGGATTAGGAATCAAAGGAAGGATGATCAAGAAAGAAAAGATAACTCTGCACTTGTAGTTGGATTGTATAAGCAGGACTCATGCAATCCAGCTGCAAATTTCTTTACCATTAATTTATCGTCTGAACATTCTGAGGATGTGAGAGCTTAAGCTCTGATACCATCCTGTAACACTCCAATCCCACGGGTACGGAGACGTTACTGCGACGTATATACGTAAGTCAAAAATACCCTCACATATATACACTAAGTATCAGTACATGTAAGAATCCGAGTTCAGAAATACGTGGTGCATTATACATTTCAACATATAAGTATAATTACAAAGTTATCACAGGATGTTACACAATATTATAAGAATATTACATCACTGATAGGCGCAATTATGAGAATATAAGGAGATATACAAGTATGAATAGTACAAAAGGAACTCACGAGTTTACAGAAGAAAAACTCGAGAGATGTTTAGGGGGGCTAGAAGGATAGGGTTTCAGACAGTCTGCCGGTGATTCACACTTCAATACGCATCTCTAATCAGTAACAGGGAGAATCCACAAGCTCTAAGCTCTGAGACTTGGACATGAGGATCTAGGGAAGTCAGAACTCCCCAGCGAGTGGTAATGTGAATACCAAGTGACGTGCAAAGATAAGCACACGTGTATCAATAAATCTGAATCATATACATGCATTGAAAATCGTGTCGTGAGTATAGGCATACAAGAGCAAGTAGAGAGATAGTAAATTATCACAAGAAGAGAACATGCATGGTATAATATGATAAGAGCAGGAGACTAGTGGAATAGGGCACAAGTGGTAAGACAGGATGTAAACAGTTAAAATATAATAATCAAAAATCTGAAGTAAAACCCGATAAAAGCAAACACGGCAAGACATACACCGAATTATTAGTTGGCCTCTTTTATTTTTATTATTACTCGTCCTACCCAGATGTCTAGATATGTGAACTAGCGTCCCGGCACACATATATCCACATCTGAGTAAAGCAAGGTTATTATTGAAAACCAAGGGGTATGAACGAGCAATGTTTACAGTCGGTCCCGTACATACCCGGGACCACGGCCCAGGATTGTTCCGTTGCTGGAGGACGGAACCTGTCGCGAGGCGTTCAGGAGGGTCTTATAGGATGCTCTTTTAAGATAGAACCAAGAAGGAGGGAGCTAGCACTCCCCTCGGTCACCTGGAGGCCCTCAAGTCAAACAGGAATATTAGTTGCACAACATTCCTAATACCACTGTAAACACGAACATATATTGATATCCGCAAGTTCCCCTGACCCGATGTAAGTTGTCCCTTTTTATGATTTAATAGATAATTATTTGATTTCGGGAATGAGCAGGAACAAGCCAGGGATATCAGGAATATAGGTGTATCAGGAGTACGGTTTGTACTGAAATATATCGAGATGTAAGCAAGATGTCAAGTCATCATTCCCGTTATCGTGAAAATTATAAGAGCCAAGTATATTATGCTGGATGTCAAGTGATAGCATGACAGGAGGGTAATATCAGGCAGGTGACAAGTGATAGCATGGTATATGTAAGCACACCAAGCGATACAGAAAAATAGTACCGATATACTAGTTTGGTATGAATACCGAAAAATCAAGCAGTTTCAGGAATAACAGTATAAGTAAGATTTCAAACTCTTCACAACCATTAATAGAAGAAAAGCTAAACTGGCGATCAGGTAATAAGCAAGCAAGCAAGCAAACACCTAAGCGGAGCTAAGCAAGCTGGAGGTACGGACAGCAAACAGTATTTAACACTATAGCGCCTGACGAGATTACCGGGATGACTCGGCTTAAAGTGCGAGTAGAAAATCCGGCTGCATCTCGCCTAAACGAATCTAGTGGTAAAGCGCTCAGCGCTAAGCATACCTATCAGGTGCAGCTGAGAGAACTGACGGTCTAAGCGCGCTTCTCTTTCGAGGTAGTGGGCAAGAGCCCGGAGGTTAAAGTACGCTCGGGGTCTAAGGCACTCTCGATAGCTTCCACGAAACCCATAAGTGTGTAGACATAGAACCATTGGGTAGCCGGTCCGAGAGTGAGCATAAATCCAGAGTCAGTACGAGAGTACCTGCAATGTTAGTCCCACACGAGCATGCTATAACGTGATAATTGTTGGCCCAATGGCCTTCCACTCTAGTTTTGATGATGATTAACTCATGTAGTTATGTTTACTAATAATCTTGTATTGTTTAAGTTTCAGATCATTAAGCAGGATATTAGTTTGGTGATAGCTTCAACAAGAGGTGTTTGGAAGCTTATCATGGTGATTCCGGTGCCAAAGCTTAAAGATCATACCTTTGCACTCGGTGGATCGCGTTTGGGAGCAAGTCTTCTTGATGACTCAAAGACTTAGGTATCCTAGTTTAGATAGTGTGTTTAGATCCATTTGTAAAGCTTAGTATAGTTGATATGCTCAAGTGCACAACACACACGTTTCATGATTTGGATTTTGGTTTTCATGAATAGTTTGATCAAAACAAGTTTACTTTATTTCTATGTATATTAAATGTGTTCTAGATATACATACTTGCTCATATGACTTATACAAACTTAGTTTGACATACCTATTCATGTAGTTTTATGTTTTGATAAAAAACATATTTTTGTAATTAAAGACAAAAACTATGATATATTTGTTGAATGTGTATTAGACCTATGTCCATATGCATCATGCTTAATAATGTTCAAATATCATGTTTTTGTATTTCTATAAGTTTTTTAGGAAAATCAGATTTCCTATTGAAAAATCAAGTTTGACAAAAATACAAGTTTTGTTTTTGATAAAATTTGCAAGACACAAAAATGAATTGATATGTTGATATATTGTCTTGAAATTTTTATCACTTGTTTGAGTTTCAATATAAAATGATAAAACAATTTTTATGGTATTTTTAAAAGAGATAAAAGATTTTTTAGAAAATATTTTTCCAAATTTTCTGACCTTGTTTTTGTGCTGACAGGCTGGTCGGTCAACCCTGACGGTCGACCGCACCAAGGGCCGGTCGACCGTTCGGGTCGACCGACGTGCACAGACGTGCACGTCTGTTAGGCACAGACACGGTCGACCGGGACGGTCGACCGAGTTGAGAGCTCTGCTCTCGGGTTTTCTGGGTCGACCGGGCCGGTCGACCGCAGTTGCCCAACGGTCATAATTCTGACCGTTGGCGGTCGACCGGACCGGTCGACCGGTGGCCTGTCAGGCTGCCACATCAGCCTAACGGCTAGTTTTTCCTAGGGGCTATATATACCCCATTTCTCCATTGTTTTGGCTAAAATTTTTAGAGCTAAAAATTCCAGACTTTCTCTAGTGTTTAAAAGAGTTTTTTATAAGAGTTTTTAAGCCAAAAAGATTTCATCTTATTTGTTTTTGGGTTTTTGGAAAATCAAAGAAAGTTAGGGTTTTGGGAGATTGTTTTGTTTTTCATTTTCTATCATTTACAAGTGATTTCCCAAGAAGTTTTTCTTTGTTGCTGGTTTCCAAAAACACTTTGTTTCCACACTTGAGCTATCACCTATCCTAATCTATTAGGATCTTGTTTTTGTGGAAAAAGAAAAGAGAAAAGAAAGAAAGATTGTGTTTGTGGTCTTTGTAACCACTTATTGTAAACCCTCCTTGCTTTTGTGAATCCCTCTTCGGTAGAGGTGATCGGAGTGGTATTGGTTTGGATCCCTCTTTGGTAGAGGTGATTGTGTTTGTTGTGAGCCTCTTCGGTAGAGGTTGTTGTTGTTATTGTTTGTTGTTGGCTACGGGCCGTATCCCTCTTCGGTAGAGGTGGATTGTGGTTGTATAGCCTCGGTGGCTTTGTAAGGTTGAGAGAGGAGTTCGGTACTCCTATAGTGGATTGGGAAATCCTACACGGTGGTGTAGGCGGGGATGTAGAGTTGGGTACTCGAACCTCGAAATAAATCTTTGTGTTAGCGTTTGATCCAATTTCTCTCAACTCTACTCTCTTTACTTTGTGCAAGCATCATTTCATTCAAGCATCATTCTTTCATTGCATACATATCTTATATATTGCTTGTGTTGCCTTGCATCTTTTATATTGCAATTCATTCTTATATGCTTGGCTTGATTGTGTGCATTTCATATTGCTTGGATTGCTTGTGTGTGTGTGCCTAACTTATACTCATCCAACAAGAGCTTCACATAGCGCCTCAACCCATTTCAAGGGGAATCAAGGGGAGTTAGTCCAGAGCCTCGCAAGGGGAATTCGGCTACACTTGTTGTATTGTATTAGTTTGTGCATAATTTGCATTAGCTTCCGTCATTAGCGCACTTAGTTTTGCAATTAGTTTTAGATTAGCACTAACACCTATTCACCCCCCCTCTAGGTGTTTTTACAATTGGTATCAGAGCTAGTGCTCCTGATACTTAGGCTTAACATCCTAGGAGTGATCCATTTGCTTGCTAATCTCATTTGCATTTGTTTGTTTGCACATTCATATATAGTTTACCATGGACTTCATGACCCCTCCTAGCTTTGACCCTTCCAACATTGATGTTTGGAAGTATAGGATGTCCATGTACCTAAAGACCCTAGGTTTGCATGTCTTCCTTGCCGCCACCAAGAGATGTTATCTTGGTGATGGTAATCATATAGGGGCCAATGCACAAGCCCTTGAGGCCATTAGAAGCACTCTTCCTAAAGATTATCTCTTATGTGTTTCTAACTTTGATTCCGCCTTTGCAGTGTGGAACAAATTGACAACCACCACCACCTCGGAGCTTCAAGTTCAAATTCAAGAAGAGGAATCTAGTGGAGAATCCGATCCACAATGCTTCATGGTCCAAGGGAATGACTCCCTTGAGGTACATTCGGAATCCCACCTAGATAGTGATTATGATGCTAGTTCTTCATGTGATGATATTGTTGATCCCCATGCTTTGAATGAAGAACTATCTATTGTTTGTGAAAAACTAATTGAAAAATATAAGATTTTGAAAAAGAAAAGTCTAGAAATTGAAAAAGAAAATAAGTGTTTGCATTCTAGACTTGATTGTGTTTTGCAAGAAAAGGTTGAGGTCTATAATGAAAGGGATTTATTGAGATCTCAATTGGAACTTGCTTTAAAAGAAAATAAATTTTTAAAGTCTAAAAAAGATTGTGAAACTCTTTTGAAGAAAAATGAAAATTTGTCTTCTAAAGTTGATTTTGTTTTAAAAGAGAATGTTGCTTTGAAAAACAAAATCATTTCTATTTCAAATGAGTTGAATGTTTGTTTAGATAAGAATATTATTTTGCAAAATAAAATTGATGCACATGTTTGCCATGCTAGTGTAGCTTCTTCATCTAGTCTACCTAATGCATGTACCTCTTCTTCTAAAATTATTGATGATATTTGTATGTTAAAGAAGAGAGTAGATTGTTTGGGCTCCACTATGAGCCAATGTGCCATGAACCACTCACGGTTGGAAACCTTGGTTCGAAAGAAACAAGTTCCATCCTTTATGCATGCACACCCATCACGGCATACACATGCTTCACACGGACACCATCAACACAAGTATGCTCATGTGTACACATGTACACATTGTAGCCGAAAAGGCCATCTTGCTAAATTTTGCTATGATCGTTTACATGTTGAAAATTTAGCAAAGAATTTTGTTTGGGTTAGAGAAGGTACTAACCCCCATGGACCCAAAAGAGTATGGGTACCAAAGACCACCCCTAAGAATTTTGATGTAGGTGTGGGCTCTCAATGACGTGAGAGTGTTAGCACCTTGGAGTGGATGCGTTCCGTACGAAAAGGAAATCATATGGATGCATCACTTTCAAGGGAAGAGTTGGTGGAGATAACCACCATGTTTTGGAGACAAGGAAAGTTGCTTCTTCGGTTTTGGTAACAATCCTTTACTCCCATTTATTGTCTACATGCTTTTAATATTCATTATTTATAGCATGTCTTTGATGTCTATGGATTAGTATGTTCATTCCATGTTTATTAGGTCCTTGACATACATGTATAGTATTTGAGACACACATGCTTATGTGAACCCATACTTAGTGTTCTCACCTTTGTTTAAGCTATAATGTACATCATGAATCTAATACATGTGAATTCACATAATAATCATGTATTTGTTTTATCATGATGATTTTTATATTGTGTTTTAATGCTTCATGTTTTGAGTATATGTTTAGATGTTAGTTTTCATTAAGACTAGTTATATACTTGTACATAGAGTGGGCTACAAATAAATCTATATATGTTTGGGATTGAATGCTTGTTTGTTCCCATTAGATGTGCTAGTATAGTCTAGTTTTGATGATTCATACATTTCAAACTTGTATTCCATTTTTGAATTAGTTTTATGATTGTGTGTTTCACTTCATGTATATGTCCATCTTATACAAACTATTGACTATACATGAGTATCCTTTTTGAGCCACGTGCCTTCATGCATATACCTTTGTGGACTCGTTATGTTTTGGATATGTATGTATACTTTAGTTTGTATTAGACATACATATGCCTTGAAGATTAGATAGTTTTGATGATTTCGTATTTTAAGGAATAATTGAGCTTATTGCCTAATTTTCATGATTATGATCTTCATATTTTATTTTTACACTCACATTTATTGCTTGCTCATGTTTTGTTTTCATGAGTCTTATTTATGCCTAATTGAACTTGAGTGTTTGATATGATGTGGATTCCATGTTTATGAAAAACAATTTTGTTTTATTCCTTGCTTGAAGGATTTCGTACTAGTTAACAAATTTTTCCATTTAACTAGTTGCGATATTCTTCATATGGTAGAGATTTTCAAACAAAACTAAATTTTCAAATCTATTTTTGAAAACCCCTACCTTCTATGGGAGGTTGGATGGGAGATCATGGTCATGTATGCTTTAAAATGAAAATCATTTAAAACTTGAACCTTGATTGGGTGGTAGATGATATGAGATATACACATGCTTTTGATTCAATTGGTATCATTGAACTCTTTCAATTGGTATCAATTTTGACATTTTTGGTATACTCATATATTTGTTTATGTATGTATGCTTCAATTTCAATGGTATCAATTTCTATTGGTATCTAAATTTTCATACATATATGTTTTATTTGTGTTCAAAAAAAAATCACAAATTTTAGTTTTTGTTTACTCAAGCTCTAGCATGACCCAACACCTTGAGTTTCACTTTTGTTTCAATTGATTACTTTTAAATTGGTATCAAGACTATGCATATTTTAGTTTGTATTTCATAAAGGGGGAGAAAATTTGATTTTGTATTTCAATTGGTATTTGTACTCCCACACTTTATGATTAAAAGTTGTTATTTTAAACATATGATATCAACATCAAATTTGTTTATATGTTTTAAAATGAACAATTCTTACAATTGGTATCAATGTTTCTATGTAAAATCTTTTCAATTGGTAAAATATTTACAATTGGTATCATATTTAAGAAATTAAAATTTGTTTTGGTTTCAAATTCATGTTTAAGAATTCAAGACTTATGTTTAATTACAATTGGTATTTCCAAAATTTTGTTTAAAGAAAATATTCAAAGTTTTGATTTGTATTGCTTATATGCAAGGAGAGCTTAACATCTCTTCATATAGATTCATGTTGAGTGTATTGTGTATTGAAGAGCTTCACATCTCTTCTTTATGTGGTACACGTGTGTAGGGGGAGCTTCACATCTCCTCTTATTCATTACATAATGTGTGTTATGTGAATTAGGGCTTAACTTCCCTCCTTCATGTAATGCATATGTGTAGGGAAGCTAACTTAGCGTCTTCCTCTTCATGAATGTATATAGCATATAACACTTATTATCCTTGTTTATTTTCTTTTGGTATCAAGATGCTTCATTGACATATTTTCAATTGATATCATGTTTTTAAAGTCACCCCTTATTGACTTTGTTTTTGTTTTAGACAAAAAGGGGAGAACATTGTCTTTTATTGTTTTGTTTGACATAAAGGGGAAGAAGATTTTTACCCCTCGTTTTATTTATGGTTTTGATTACCCCTTTGTTGATGATTGACAAAAAGGGGAGAAAGATTTATGAAGTTTTATATGCATGCTTATGTTTATACATATATTATGTTTTAATCTCAAGAATATTAAGTTTAATTGATATATAGAGTTTGCTTTGTAATTGGTATCTAGAGCTTATTTTGTTTTGAATATTCCATTTGATATCTAGAACCATTTATTGTTTATGCATATGCATGTTTCATGTTTAATATTCATTGCATATATTTATTGTTTATCCCTATGCATGAGTTAAGGGGGAGCTTCCTTGAAGCTTTACTTTAATCCATGCATATATAACTCCATGAGTTTTGTCATCATCAAAAAGGGGAGATTGTTGGCCCAATGGCCTTCCACTCTAGTTTTGATGATGATTAACTCATGTAGTTATGTTTACTAATAATCTTGTATTGTTTAAGTTTCAGATCATTAAGCAAGATATTAGTTTGGTGATAGCTTCAACAAGAGGTGTTTGGAAGCTTATCATGGTGATTCCGGTGCCAAAGCTTAAAGATCATACCTTTGCACTCGGTGGATCGCGTTTGGGAGCAAGTCTTCTTGATGACTCAAAGACTTAGGTATCCTAATTTAGATAGTGTGTTTAGATCCATTTGTAAAGCTTAGTATAGTTGATATGCTCAAGTGCACAACACACACGTTTCATGATTTGGATTTTAGTTTTCATGAATAGTTTGATCAAAACAAGTTTACTTTATTTCTATGTATATTAGATGTGTTCTAGATATACATACTTGCTCATATGACTTATACAAACTTAGTTTGACATACCTATTCATGTAGTTTTATGTTTCGGTATAAAACATATTTTTGTAATTAAAGATAAAAACTATGATATATTTGTTGAATGTGTATTAGACCTATGTCCATATGCATCATGCTTAATAATGTTCAAATATCATATTTTTGTATTTCTATAAGTTTTTTAGGAAAATCAGATTTCCTATTGAAAAATCAAG
Source organism: Agave tequilana (assembly GCA_038442645.1). Taxonomy (NCBI): domain Eukaryota; kingdom Viridiplantae; phylum Streptophyta; class Magnoliopsida; order Asparagales; family Asparagaceae; genus Agave; species Agave tequilana. The sequence goes on from JAVJIF010002638.1 coordinate 70,137, forward strand.
TTTGACAAAAATACAAGTTTTGTTTTTGATAAAATTTGCAAGACACAAAAATGAATTGATATGTTGATATATTGTCTTGAAATTTTTATCACTTGTTTGAGTTTCAATATAAAATGATAAAACAATTTTTATGGTATTTTTAAAAGAGATAAAAGATTTTTTAGAAAATATTTTTTTCAAATTTTCTGACCTTGTTTTTGTGCTGACAGGCTGGTCGGTCGACCCTGACGGTCGACCGCACCAAGGGCCGGTCGACCGTTCGGGTCGACCGACATGCACAGACGTGCACGTCTGTTAGGCACAGACACGGTCGACCGGGACGGTCGACCGAGTTGAGAGCTCTGCTCTCGGGTTTTCTGGGTCGACCGGGCCGGTCGACCGCAGTTGCCCAACGGTCATAATTCTGACCGTTGGCGGTCGACCGGACCGGTCGACCGGTGGCCTGTCAGGCTGCCACATCAGCCTAACGGCTAGTTTTTCCTAGGGGCTATATATACCCCATTTCTCCATTGTTTTGGCTAAATTTTTAGAGCTAAAAATTCCAGACTTTCTCTAGTGTTTAAAAGAGTTTTTTATAAGAGTTTTTAAGCCAAAAAGATTTCATCTTATTTGTTTTTGGTTTTTGGAAAATCAAAGAAAGCTAGGGTTTTGGGAGATTGTTTTGTTTTTCATTTTCTATCATTTACAAGTGATTTCCAAGAAGTTTTTCTTTGTTGCTGGTTTCCAAAAACACTTTGTTTCCACACTTGAGCTATCACCTATCCTAATCTATTAGGATCTTGTTTTTGTGGAAAAAGAAAAGAGAAAAGAAAGAAAGATTGTGTTTGTGGTCTTTGTAACCACTTATTGTAAACCCTCCTTGCTTTTGTGAATCCCTCTTCGGTAGAGGTGATCGGAGTGGTATTGGTTTGGATCCCTCTTTGGTAGAGGTGATTGTGTTTGTTGTGAGCCTCTTCGGTAGAGGTTGTTGTTGTTATTGTTTGTTGTTGGCTACGGGCCGTATCCCTCTTCGGTAGAGGTGGATTGTGGTTGTATAACCTCGGTGGCTTTGTAAGGTTGAGAGAGGAGTTCGGTACTCCTATAGTGGATTGGGAAATCCTACACGGTGGTGTAGGCGGGGATGTAGAGTTGGGTACTCGAACCTCGAAACAAATCTTTGTGTTAGCGTTTGATCCAATTTCTCTCAACTCTACTCTCTTTACTTTGTGCAAGCATCATTTCATTCAAGCATCATTCTTTCATTGCATACATATCTTATATATTGCTTGTGTTGCCTTGCATCTTTTATATTGCAATTCATTCTTATATGCTTGGCTTGATTGTGTGCATTTCATATTGCTTGGATTGCTTGTGTGTGTGTGTGCCTAACTTATACTCATCCAACAAGAGCTTCACATAGCGCCTCAACCCATTTCAAGGGGAATCAAGGGGAGTTAGTCCAGAGCCTCGCAAGGGAAATTCGGCTACACTTGTTGTATTGTATTAGTTTGTGCATAATTTGCATTAGCTTCCGTCATTAGCGCACTTAGTTTTTCAATTAGTTTTAGATTAGCACTAACACCTATTCACCCCCCCTCTAGGTGTTTTTACAATAATATCTAGACTACTGTGGAGTGGGGAAGCCAGTAGGTTTATAGGGCCCGGAGGCCGAGTAGAGAGCCTAGAGGCTAACGACCACGGAGGGTCAGCCACACATAGTATAAAGCAGTAAAAAGAGTTCATCACAGGCATGGTATATATACAATAAGTAAACTATCCTAGTAAAAGCATTCGTCACAGGCATATACATGTACAATCATGGGCACTCAGCCATATACAAATAAAGGGACACAGCCCAATACAAAATACATATAAATATAGAATAAAATGCACGTCGATCCGATAAGTGGGGAAACCCAAATCAGGGTGAGGATAGTCGCCTAGTCTCTGAAAATGGTGTAAAATTTCAGAGTCCAAAACACGCGCGCACGCCACCAAAATATATTAAATATAATTACATGTTTAGAGAGAGAATAGGATAGAGGAGAGAGAGAAAGCAAGAGAAAGAGGGAGAGGTAGAGAGAAAGAGAGAACTAGACAGAGAGAGAAAGAGCTCTAGAGAGAGAAGAGAGAGCTAGAGAGAGACTGGAGAGAGAAATTGAGGGGGGAAGAGAGACAGTAGAGAGAGTGAGAGAAACAGTAGAGAGAGGAGAGGAGTAGAGAGAGGAACAGAGAGAGCTAGAGAGAGATAAATGAGAAAGAGAGAGATGAGAGAGAGAGAGAGAACACGAGGATTGTTGCCCCCTGCTTACGAACAGCGCCCCCTAAAGGGGACCCACGGCCTGGACGCCGGTCAGGCCGCCCAGGTGGTCGCACCAGGGCGGCGCCAGCCACCCCAAAAGAGAGGGAGAAGGGAGAAGGGAGAAGGAGGTAGAGTTGATGGTGGAGATGGTGGTGGTGATATTGTGGTAGTATTGATGATTTGGGTGGAGGTGGAGAAACTAAAGGAGATGGGAGGAGGAGGAGGAGGAGAAGCGTGTTGTGAGGGTAAGTTAGAGTGGAGAAGATAGTGGTGGTGGTGGTTGATTTGAAGAAGAAGAAGGTGGATATGGAAGTGTGTGGAGGAAGGAGGAGGAGATGGAGTTTGGTGATTGGCTTTTTGATGAAATTAAAGGGGAAACTGAAGAAATTGGGGGTGGTGGTGAAGTGGAAGGAAGGTGAAGATTATGGTGGTGGTGATTGATGGTGAGATTGGGAGATGAGTGGAGGAATTGGAGATGGAGAGAAGATGGTGGTCAAATTATTAAAGGAAGTGGAGGAGTAGTTTGGGGAGTTGGCCGCCGGAGTTAGAGGTCACCACCGGCCTAGGTCACCAGCCAAGCTTGTCAGGGTTGCGCCAGAGTGGGGCTCGGGCTCGGGCATCAGCCAAAATGGAGAAGAAGAAGAAGAGAAAGGAGAAGAAGAGAAAAAGGAAAGAAAGATAGGAAAAAGAAAAAGAAAAGGAAAAGAAAAAGAGAGAGATTGGTAGGGAGTGATGGAGGAGAGTTGTAATAAATGAAGGGGAGTGGGTTGGTTGGTGGAGTCAGTGGAAAAGGAAAAAAGAAAAGAAAGAAAGAAAGAAAGAAAGAAGAAAGAAAAGGAAAGATACCTTAAAATAATATTAAAATAATGTCGGGAAATATCAATTGTTTCAGAAAAAATCCCCAAAAATACCCAGAGGTAAAAAAACATCATTCTGAGGAATAATACAAAATCAGTTTTTTGAAATAAAATTTTGTTTTCAAATTAAAAATCCAGGAGTCAACTATCGATACTAGTCTACACCGGTTTGGCCGAATTTTGATAAATTCTGAAAAATCTCATAAAATGCATTAAAGGAGAAAATATTATTCTAAGAAGCAATGTGAAAGCGGAATTTAGAAATTCAACTCCGATTGTAAACCAAAAATTCTGGAATCCACCAACAATATTGGCCGACACCAAATCCGGTGAAATTTTGATAAATTCAGAAAAATCTCAAAAATGTATTTAGATAGAATATATAATTTTAAGAAATAATATAAAGTTGTTTCTTAAATTTTAACTTTGTTTATAAATTAAAAATCTGAGAATCGATCTGTGGCACTAGTCGACACTGATTTTAAAGATTTACAACTTGATTCAGGAAAATTTCAGAAAGTCATGAAAAATCTGAAATATTAGAAAATGATGTTTGAAACTGAAATCGATCAAATTTGACTGCAAAAAAGACCAAATCGAGAATACACTAGGATCGGGTCTCCGGTTTGACTAGGATCCAGATCCAAAGCAAAATGATCATATAAATAATTCATAATATAAAACAAATACAGGAAGTAAATCAAAAAAATGATCAAAAATTTTGAATATGCAACTAAGTGCGTATTCCAGGAATGGGGTGTTACAAATGACCTTCTGAATCTTTTGGTCATTGTCAATGGTGTCACCTAAAGAAGATAATCCATTAGTAATCTTGGTGAATCGAGTAAGCATCTCATCAATACTTTCATTTTTAAGCATATAAAAATTCTCATATTGAGATCGAAACAAGTCAACTCTAGATCTCTTGACTTGCGATGTCCCCTCATGTGTAATGATTAGATCATTTCAAACCTCATAAGCGGATTTGCAATTAATTACACGAGAAAGATCATCATCATTTAATGCTTGTGTAAGTACATATTGGGCTTTAGCATTGGCCTCGTAGTCCTTAGCGGTTGCTTCAGACCATGTATCCTCATCACCGTGAGGTTCAATAATTCTTGGTAATGGCCTTGGTAACTCTAACTCCTAGGGACTTAAGGAATAGGTTCACCTTGACCTTCCAAATGAGAAGTTCAACCCATCAAATTTGGGTGGGGACTTGACGCTAAAGAAGTCGTATGATGCCATGAAAACAAATATAAGTGCACAAACAAATAACAAATGCAACAAATGAATATAACCAAATTGAAAGGATCTCCCTAAGGTGGTTAAACCAGACTAGGGTTAGGCTCTGATACCAATTATAAATCACCTTGAGGGGGGTGAATAGGTAATGGCTATACTAAATGGCAAATTATGCAGAATTAAAATTTACTTGCTAGCAATCTAGCAAATTCCAATCACAACACAAAGAATACTTGCAAATAAGTAAACAATATAAGTATGCAAGTAAGTAAAAAAGAGTAGAGTTAAGAGAGAAAAAGTAAGCAATCACAAATAGGATGATATGTTTCGAGGTTCGAGCCACTGCTCTACGTCCCCGCCTTCAACACTATGAAGGATTTTCACTATGACCGATCTCACTAGATTGTCAACCGTTACAAATTCTCACTAGAACTCAATGGATTCACAAGTCCTCTCTCGCGGTGCCGCAACATCAACACGGAGCTCAGTAGCTCACTTGAGACCGCAACCTCTACAACTTCACAATAGAAGAAAATCGGTGATATTCACTTGATCACAAAAGCTCACAAGCACAATCCTATAACCAAAATGAGGAGGTGAAACTCTTTGAAATTGTGTAATGAAAATAGCTTGTAAAAATATAGGGGGAAGGCTCAAGTTAAAAATCAAGAATATAGAATTTTGGCTCAAAAGGAATTCTTTTAAGAAAAAGCTAAATCTTGATGTAAACTTGTAAAATTTGATCTAAACTTTAGAAATCTTATTGGAAGGTTTTTCTATAGTCTCACTATTTATATGGGATGAAAACATGAGTAGAAAACCCAAAAGAGTCGTTAGGAAAAGACCCAGAAAAGACAAAACAGAATATAGCCGTTGGAAAAATCCAGAAGAAGATTCTTCTGTCGGTCGACCGGCTGGTCGAGCACCAACGGTCAGATTTTTGACCGTTGGGGATAGTGGTCGACTGGTCAGTCGACCGTTGTTCCCAACTAGAGAGTAAAACTCTCTATCGGTCGACCGGGACAGTCGACTGGACCCAATCGATAACAAAGCTCTTGCAGTCAGTCGACTGCTCAGTCGATCGAATTGCACAAATGCACTTTGGTGCATGTCGATCGACCATTTGTTCGACCGACAGAGCAAATCTGCTCTGCCTACGGTCGATCGACTAGGGCCAAAGGCACATATTGAAAATCATTTTGAAACCAATCTTTTTCTGACACAAATACACTTTATTTCTAAATACAAAATAGAGTTCTAGGGACTTGATAGAACCAGTGTGTGATCATGAATCAACACAAAATAAAGTTAGAACTATATTTTATAAAAACTCTTTTCTAAATAGAAAAACGATTTTTTTGAAACTCATTTTTTCGAAAATGACAAAGAGAATAGTCTTAAACTTTTTATAAAATACTTTAGTAATATGAAGGATGTGTGTGTAATCCCAAAAGCTATCAATCTATATCATCTTTGTTTTAACAAACGACTATAAATCCTATCTAAAATGTAAAAAGCAAAAATACAAATCTTGATATAATCCTCTTGTATACTTGATTCTTGAGCTCTTATATATGCTTAGGCTCTGGGATCTACATCTTCTTGGCTTTCAAATGTGTGAGTCTTGTGATGAAGTTAAAATGCAATAAAGAGTTAACCGAAACTTTGTTAAGCAAGATTGTTAAAAATATAACTACATATGTTTTGTTATCATCAAAACTAGGACTAATGGCGTTTGGGTCAACATGACATAGGGTTAGAGGATGAACCCACATCCTTGAATGAGGGCAAACTCAGCATTCACTCCACTAAGTGGTCAAATGTCATGAAAGATGAGTTAAAATCCATGAAGGACAATGATGTTTAGGATTTAATAGAGTTGCCTAGAGGGAAGAAACCGATTGATTGTAAATGAGTGTTCGAAACCAAGCAGGATTCGAAAGGCAATATCGGAAGGTATAAAACACGTCTTGTCACAAAGGGATTCACTCAAACAGAGAGCATTAACTATAAGGAGACTTTCTCCATGTTTTTTCATGATGAATTCTTTTAGAATTATCATGGCACTAGTGGCTCACTTCGACCTGGAGTTACACCAAATGGATGTTAAGATTGTCTTCTTAATGGTAGCATTGAGGAATAAATCTGTATAGTGCAACCAGAAAGTTTTAAAGCCAAAAGTTCACAATATTTGGTTTGCAAATTAAAGAAATTCATTTATGGTCTAAAGCAAGCATCCCTTAAATGGTATTTAAAATATTCGATTTTGGTTTTAAGGAGAATGTAGATGATCAATGTATTTACCATAAATTTAAAGGGAGTTGACTTATATTTCTTGTGCTATATGTGATGGCATTCTATTAGCAAATAACGATATGGCTCTTTTACTTGAGACAAAAAAAATTCTCGTAAAGAATTTTGAGATGAAAGATCTTCGAGATGCTTCTTTTGTGATAGGCATCCAGATTCAACGTGACAGGACACATGGATATTAGGTTTATCACAAAAGACCTATATCAATAAGGTGCTAAATAGATATGATATGAAGAATTATTGCCTTAGAGGAGATAAGTTGAGTCTACTCCAATGTCTCAATAATGACCTACAGAAATAGAAAATGAAAGACATTCCATATGTATCGGCGATTGGAAGTCTAATGTATGCTCAAGTTTGTACCCGTCCAGACATAGCATATACCATTGAGAAACTTGGTAAATACTTGATCAATCCTAGGATTGATCACTGAAAGACTACTAAGAAGGTAATACGATATCTACAGAAGACAACATAGAGTCTGATCAGTTGCAGCTGAGCTGGATGTATCGACAATAGGAAGTCCACTTCAAGTTACATTTTCCTAATTGTAGGAAGATGGTGGATTCAGTTGAAAGGCCATTACAGCTACATTGTGATAACAAGAGCATAGAGCTCTACTGCAATAGTGACAAGAGTTCAGCAAAGTCGGAGTATATATCAACATCAAGTTTCTTATCATCAATGATAAACTTTGGAATCACATTGTGTCTGTTGATAGTGTTAGTACTATTCTTAACATTACAAATCCACTCATTAAAAGACTTTCACCTCAAGTCTCCTTGAGCTCATATGGGGAGGGCTAGTCATTATGATATCCTGGTTAGTGAGAGTAGATAATTTAATGTAACAGACATATTTCTAAGTGCACTTTATGTATATTTGTTAATTCTGATAATAAAGTGATAACTGCTTTTTTAAATTTCTTTTGAATTTAATTTACGCATTTGAATTTGTTAGCAGTTATACTCATTGGAGTCATAAAGTTGGACTCGTTGGAGTCATAAAGTTAGACTTGTTGGAGTCATAAAGTGAAAACCAGTTGGAATTGTTCCTTGTTTGATCAGAGAACATTTCCATGCCACACGTCCACATTTGATCTTTGTCGTTAAGAGTTCTGAAACTTGTGATGTGGAAGGTCCTATCTCGATTATACAGAAGATAACGACCGCCATGTTCGGTAGCAGGACACTCAACGGACCAGATTATTTTGAAACGTGGTTTGTTGGCAGTTATAATTTTGATATCATAAAATTATGCATAATATCTATTCAGTATGACTTGCTTGGCCCAAGTGGGAGATTTTTAGACTTATTATGTTTTAAAGTCTAATTTAATTTGGGTCTAATGAAGTTAATTGGATATTTGCACCCGCCCACTTTATCCTATGTTATTTGACCCAATAAAGAATTGATCACGCCTAAATGGTTTGGGTCTAGACACGTTTTCAATTACACTTAGTAATGAGTGTATTTAGTTAAAATGTGAAACTCATCTACACGTGTGAAACTCATGTTATCAATCAAGAGCCTATATCTATGATGAGTTGAATTAGGATTCCTTGATGCTATATATATCATGGGTAAGGGTCCCTCTCCACAACAATGGCCTAATCTCTCTCTTAGAGGCCTTTCATCTCCTCTAAAGATAAAGTAGAGAACTTGATTGCTGGAGAGAAGAATCCTCTCCCCCAACTCTAGCGTCTTCGAGATCGTGCAACCTTTGGCATTCCTTTCGTGATGGAATCAGGTATGCCAAAAATCCTCCTTCTCTTTGATCATGACAAAGAGACTATGTATGTATGAGATCTTTTATGAAATAACATTAGGTCTAACAATTATATCTGGCAGGAGAAACATAGAACCATTGACAATGGAGGAAGGTAGGGCTTATTATGTCCCCTTGTTAGCCTGTAGCAAAGTAGTGGAAAGGGATGTTGACAAAGAGCTTGATCAAATGTTGAAGGTTGAGTGCTGGTGCATTCAGGATGATGAGAACTACAGGCCATCAATGGGACAAGTGGTTCATGTTCTAGAGGACAATACTGAAGTTAACGCTCCTCCAGTTCCAAGGTTTCTTCAAGACTTTGCTCCAGTAAACAACTGAGAAAGCTCATATCATCTACAATAAGCTCTCGTTTCTTCTACATGGCGGTTTCTCAAATCGAAAGAAAGAAGAAAACTGTCTACAAATGGAGTTTATGGGCTTTTCCTTTGTTTTCATAATAGATTGAAGCATGCAAGTCTGTGTTGGTAATTGTTGTATTGAAAGCTTTAAGGTGCATACCAGTTATGGTTCTCTTATGCACATATGAGTTACTTCTGTGATGGTAGCAGCGAGAAGGATTCATGGAACCCCCTCTTTGCATTATGTTTTAGTTTCTAGTCTAATTTTATTTGAATAATGTTCATGCTACTCCCCAGTCCCCATACTTGTAAAGAGCTATGGCATATGCCAGTGGTCACATATTGCTTCATTTAGGCCCTAAATTCAATTCAAGCATAAATTTTGGCTCTCTTGCTGTTGAAATTATTGTTTTTAACTTGCGCAACATATTTGTACAATTTCTCACATGCAACTATAATGTAGACAATGTAAATGGGATAAAATACAAAGATCAATATTCCTCCTTTGCATCTGAAAGGTCAGTTTGATTTATGTGAAATCTATCTTATATCTCCTTCAATAAAATCATACAAAATTGATATTTTTAGTATCTATTTTTGAAATCTCTGGGATTTTTTTTGCACCATGCCAAAACAATTTACATGAGTCGTTGGATGTTCATACAAGGATGAATAAGTGATACCGTATAAGATACACTAATATGCAAAAACCCAAAACAGGAACAAAGTCGAGATTTTGTTATTCTTTTTTTTTTCTTCTGAAAAAATATCCTTCACCAAATTTCATTTTGAACAGCGTCAACGAAATAAAAGGGCAATATTTTAAGGGGGGAAATCAGAAGTAAAAGTAGCATTTTCGAAATAAAAATCAGTACTTTTTCCTATTTTTTACTCCTTACTTTTTTTTAAAAAAAAAACTTCAAATTCTCCATGCATGGGGTCAAGGGTGGGATTCAAAATTATAAATTGACAGGAAGTTTTTAGTAAATAATCAAAGCGAGAGGTTTATCGAACTTTACCACCAGCGAGAAAAACCATTCAAGAACCCTGAAGAAGAGGAAAATAATGAACGAACGATGCAGAAAAGAGTCGCCTTGTTCTTTCTTCTAAAGGGATCAATCTCCGAGATCCAATCTTTTTCCTTGGAGAAAACCTAATGGCAACAATCTATAGTTCAGGCCTCGTCATTTGGGCGCAGTCTCTGTCCGATCCCTAAATGGTCCTCTTCCTCATCATCGCAATCGGCTGCTGTTTTCTGCGATTCGAGGACTTCCGATGGAATGACGATCGGCGCCATTGTAGCGAAATGGTGGGCGATCCTCGACGAAGGCGAAGGCGATTTGAAAAGCCACGCTACTGCCATCGCTCAATCGATTCAGCTCATCAAGAAGCGGTTGTGGGTGAATCTTAATCCTTTGAGAAGAAAGTTGTAGTTTTAAAGCTTTTTCTTTTCATTATTACTGTTTGCTGATTATTTTTTTTTTATTTTTTGCTTGCTTTGGTGTATTTTCTAGTCAAGCTTTAGTTTAAGGTGTATATGCAATATACATTCCTAAAGAGGAGAGACGTAAAGTTAGCTCCCCTGCATACAAGCAAAAACATATCAACAAATTCTAAAACCACTTTTTAAAACAAAAATATTGAAATAAATTTTTGAAATTTCTTGAAGTCAACAAAATAAATTTTGATACCAATGAAATCAAATTGTAGTTGACAAAACAAAAGTTAGTACCACTTAAATTTTTTTTTTAAGATACCAATAGTAGATTTTGATACCAATTGAAGGTGAAACATGAAATATTTTGATATTTATTAAATAATATTTGAAATCAATGCATAAACTTGTAAAGATACCTTAACATTTGGAATAAAATCAAGCTTAACATAAACATAATTTATGCTTTAAGAATGTAAAGATATTGTAAAACAAGCACAATCAAATCATATATATATGTATGAAATTTGAAATACTAATTGAAATTGATACTAATTGAAATTTGAAGCATACATATATAAGAAACACATATGAGTATACAAAAATAAGATTTCATAAAGATCATGTGTATAACTCATACCTACCACCCTATTCATGCACAAGTTTAAAAGATATTCAATAAGGGTATACAAGGCATGATCGCCCATCCAACCACCCTTAGAAGGGGGTTTTCAAAAATCATGATTTAAAAATATTTTAGCATAATTTGAAAAACTCTACCAATTGAAGAATAAATACTAGTTTAAAGATAATTTTATTAAAAATTGTATTAAATCCTTCAAACATGAAAACAAGTCATATATCCTATGAAAACATGAAAATCACACGATTATCGACAATCAAATAGCAATAAATCACATATATGCTCATCTAACAAAAAATCATGAGTAACATCAAACATAGAGTGTAAGGATCATGTAATCAACAAAATCATGAGAATAAGACATTGAAGCTTATTGAAATTCCTTTATAAACATGAAAAAATTTAGCCAAATGACGAGGCCTAAACTGTAGATTGTTGCCATTAGGGTTTCTCGAAGGAAAAAGATTGGATCTCGAAGATTGATCCCTTTAGAAGAAAGAACAAGGCGACTCTTTTCTGCATCGTTCGTTCATTATTTTCCTCTTCTTCAGGGTTCTTGAATGGGTTTTTCTCGCTGGTGGCTAAATTTTTTCATGTTTATACAGAAATTTCAATGAGATTCAATGTCCTATTCTCATAATTTTGTTGATTACATGATTCTTACACTCTATGTTTGATGTTACTCATGGTTTTTTGTTAGATGAGCATATATGTACTTTATTGCTATTTGAGTGTCGATAATCGTGTGATTTTCATGTTTTCATTGGATATATGACTTGTTTTCATGTTTGAAGGATTTAATACTAGTTTTTCAAAATTATCTTTAAACTAGTCTTTATTCTTCAATTGGTAAAGTTTTTCAAATTATACTAAAATATTTTTAAATCATGATTTTTGAAAACCCTACCTTCTAAGGGTGGTTGGATGGGCGACCATACCTTGTATACCCTTATTGAATATCTTTTAAACTTGTGCATGAATAGGGTGGTAGGTATGAGTTATACACATGATCTTTATTAAATCTTATTTTTGTATACTCATATGTGTTTCTTATATATGTATGCTTCAATTTTTAATTAGTATCAATTTCACAATAAAGGAGACAAGATTTCAAAAAAGAAAAAATAATGAAGGAGACAAGAGAGAGAGAGAGAGACAAAGAGTTCTTTGTTGTAAATTTTACTGAAAGAAAACTTGTTTCTTTTCCCCAAAAGCTTTCTAAGAGATCTTATTTTTGAAAATACATTCCTAGGCTCCTAGCTCATTGATTGGAGTTTCAAGACTTCAGAAGCATAAGATCAAAAAAGTAATATTTTTATTTTTTGCTGTGAGGGAAGAGATGTTTCCTCCAGGCTGTTGGAACGAGTTCTATGATTCTCAACTTTTATAACTTCAGACTAGTAGAGAGAGGAGGAGGGGGGGAAAGAAGGGAGGCGGAGAGGGAAGCTGGCGGGTGGTGGATTAGGGCAAGGGTTGGGGGACGGGCGGACGGATGGACACAATTTATGAATGAGTCACGGGAGTAAACCTCTCTTCGGTCAGTTTGTTGATAATTTAAAAGCTGAAATTTTTCTACTAACTGAGTAGCACACCGACAACTTAGTTATTCTATTTCAATTTTCAAAAACAATGTTGTTTTATGTTCTTAAACTAAGTTGGTGTTGTTGAAGGACACATCAGAACTATTTACTTTGTGTGTCTGTTTTGAATTATTTTAAAATTTTTCCTGTTTACTTTTTCACTTGTTGGCTTAAAATGTACTGTGTCTGTGGGCAGCTGCCCATGCTTGCCTACATGTGTCTCCATCACTGATGATGTTGTCTGTCAACCTCTATGTTTTGTTTCCATCTTAGCAATCTGGAACATAATGTATAGTCACGTATTAAACACTTCTTGTCAATTATCTGAAATAAAATTGGATTATCATGTATAAATGAGCAAATACCATTTTGCTCATCATGCATGTTGCATGGCTCTTACCTGCATGTATGGCTTCTTTTGGTTTAAATGAACTTTTTTGTATTGACAGTGGAGAAAGATGATTGGTAGGTTGGAGCAGCTCTCAGTGGTCATGATCAAACCAGACCTTTAGAATGATCCTATTTTTGCTGGGAGGGTTAGTCGTGAGCATGGTGGGTTAATGAGTAAGATGAAGGAGGTAAACGTGTTTGAACAACAACTTCTTGAGCACATTGATATGCAGAAGCTTGCACGTGAAGAGAATGATGCAGAACTGGAATTGGTTCCCTCTTGCTTCTAGGCATGTATTTTCTTCTTGTTACCTCTAATATGCTCTTTAATCTGGAGTAAGGGAATTAGACATCGTGCTGAGCCCCTTTAGGATTGAAGCAATACCTTGAATTGGTTCCTATAACCAAATTATGTCTTGCTTAAAGATATGAATCATCAATGAGCTAATTCTGTATGCTTCTCACTCCATTTGCTTTGTAGGTGTCTTGAACAGTCTTGAACTTCACCGTACAAACTCAGTTGTCCTACTTGTAAACTACTATTGTTGTTTAGTATCTTCATTGTAAAGTTTTCCTTCGGCCGTATTTTTCTTAGGAGATCAGTGTTCAAGATACATAATCTAACCTTTTGCCTATTTTGAACTCCATATTATGCTTAAAGTTTTCTCAACTGCACTTCCGAAGGCCTATTGAAGCAGTGTATTAATTTTTTTTGTCTTATGGCTTGTATCTCGTCTCTTTTGACATGAGAAGTTACTGGCTTTTCATATGGTCAACCAAAGAAAGTGTCTTTATCCCCCAAATATTTGAAAAATAGAAGTGGTATCAGCTGTTGCTTATTAGGTTCTTTGTCCCAGGAATGAAGATGGAAGACAACTTTTAGGTTTTTAATTTAAATATGAGCTTTCAGAGCTCAATTTGCTAAACCTCACAATATATCTCTATCTAACATGCATCATGCAGTAGCCTATCTCAATACATTCAATTAAAAACTGGGTTTCTTCTGCCTTTTCAAATATTGAAAATCAAGCATGACACTACTAACTGTTTCTTAGTCAATTCTTTGGCCCATGAACCCTAAAAAAAGAACTTTTAGTTTGTAATTAACTTCAAACTTCCATAATTGAATTTGTGGCAATATATCTTCATCTGAGGTGTGTTATACAGCTTGTTGTCTTGTGTTTTAAGAAAGATAATGTTAATACAAACCTTTGTTGAAAGAAAAATATTGATTTGTCTTTCTCAATCAGACAAAGTGTATCTCAAGCATATAGGGATGTGATTTCCAATATCTTTTTTGGATTCCAAATTTTCTTTTGCATCCCTGCCTTCTTTATTTGCAACACTTATTAGTCTTGTTTTATTGAGGTTAATCCCTTGTCTCTGTATCTTCCTTGCATTTTCAACTGCCTAGAATGATCATGTTTACTATTCAAATATAATCTCTAATCTAATGATCTTGCATTTTCAATCTGAGGTGTGTTATACTTCATTTTTTTCTTCTTCCGTTTGTATGGAAAATTAACTGTGCATCCTTTTATGGTTGCTCTACTTGCTGAAAGTTTTACTTATCGTTTAACTATTTAAACCATTGGTCAATGTTACCTCCCTTCCCTAATTAATTCAACATCACATATACAACAACAACAACTAAGCCATTTGTCCCAAATATTTTGGGTAGGCTACATGAACCAAAAGAGAATTACGCCGGATCAGGCACATGGATCAGCTTTCTCCACTCATTCCTGTCAAGCAATATGTCTTCACTAAGACATTTAGCCTTTATATCTTGTCGTATTATCTCCATCCTTGTTTTTTTGGTCTCCCCAGTGCTCTTTTTACTTGTCCTAATTTGATACGCTCTACTCGTCAGACTGGCACATCTATAGGTCTATGTCGCACATAACCAAACTATCGTAGGCGATTTTCTATCATCTTCTCTTCTATAGAGGCTATGCCTAACTTAGTACGAATATCCTCATTTCTCACCTTATCTCTCCTCGTGTTACCACACATCCAACGAAGCATGCACATCTTTGCTACACTCATCTTTTGGGCATGATATCTCTTTATACCACAATATTCTGTGTCATATAACAAACTGGCCTAATAGTAGTCCGATAAAACTTTTCCTTCAGCCATAACGGAATATTATGATCACATAAAACTCCTGTTGCGCTCCCCATTTCAACCAGCCGGCTTGGATCCTATGGTTGACATCACTATTGATCTTCCTATCCTTTTGGATAATAGAACCCAAATACTTAAAATAATTGCTCATCGTTATTTCTTGACCATCTAGTTCACAATAGTGTAATCTCGGATTCTCTGTTTATTGAATTTACACTCTATATACTCTGTTTTGGTCCTACTTAATCTAAAACCTCGAGATTCTAGAGTTTGCCTTTATAACTCCAATTTTGCATTTACCTCGGCTCTCGTTTCATCGACTAGGACAATATCATCAGCTAATAGCATACACCACGGTATCTCATCCTGAATAGCTCTAGTAAGCTCATACATCACTATGACAAATAAGAATGGACTCAATGCAGATCCTTGATGCAATCAATCGTGATAGAAAAATCACTTGTTATGCCTCCATAAGTTCTGACATTTGCCACTACTCCATCGTACATGTCCCTGATTATGTCAATATATTTGATGGGGACTCTTTTTTTTATCAATGTCCACCATAATACCACTCTTGGCACCTTATCATAAGTTTTTTCTAAATCAATAAAGACCATATGCAAATTTCTCTTCCTCTCTCGAAATCGCTTTATAAGTTGACGAAGCAAATGAATAGCCTCTGTCGCTGATCGCTCCGGCATGAACCCAAACTGGTTCTCTGATATTTTAATATTCTGTCTTAACCCGTGTTCAATTACCCTTTCTCAAAGCTTCATGGTGTGACACATGAGTTTTATTTCATGATAGTTTAAATAACTCTGTATATCACCTTTGTTCTTATAAAGAGGTACTAGGGTACTCTTCCTTCACTCATTTGGTATCTTTTTAGTTAGCCAGATCTTGTTAAAGAGGTTTGTCAGCCATCTCACGCCCACCTTTCCTAAGCATCTCCATATCTCAATAGGAATTTCATTCAGGCCAACAGCTTTCCTTGACTTCATCCCCATCAAGGCCTCTTTAACTTCAAATTTGTTAATTCTGCGCATATAATTACGGTTCATTCTTGGCACTGAATGGTAAGGTCATCCAAATCTTGAACTACCACTGAACAATTTGTCAAAATACTCTCTCCATCTTTCTTTGATTTCTTCATCTCGAAGTAAAACCTTCTGATCCTCATCTTTGACATACCTCACATTACATAAGTCTCCAGTCTTTCTCTCCCTTATTCGAGCAATTATATATATATATATATATATATATATATATATATATATATATATATATATATATATATATATATATATATATATATATATATATATCTTTTCAACCTCTTTGGTGTCCAACTTCACATACACTTCTTTGTACACTTTAGCTCTTGCATTCTGAACAGCTTTTTTAGCCTCTTTCTTGGCTAGCTTATACCACTCAAAACTCACTCCATTATAATTTTTCTTCAAATCTTTGTTAGAGTTCCGTTTGATCTTAATGATAGCTTTTACCTCTTCATTCCACCATGATGTATCCTTACATAGTGGAGCACCATCCCGTGACTCACCAAGTACATTTTTAGCTACTCTTTTAATGCAGCTAGTAATTTTGTTTCATGTTGTATTGGGATCATCTTGGGCTTTCCAATTTGCTTCATGTACTACTCGATCTACAAAAACTCCTTGGTTACTTCTTTTAGTCCCCACCACTTAATCTTAAGATCTAACTTATGATTAATCTTTCTAAATCTCCTTCTAATCTGGATATCACATATACATTTACAGTGTCACAATTATTTAATCTGTTTAAACTCAGTTGCCAGTTTAGTTAGCCTTTGATGAAGGATTTCATATAGCACTGAAAAGCCAAATTTGGTTTGGTTTCGTTACCTGATATGCTAATTTTGCTAATCACTCTTCAAAAGGATGGGCCATTTAGCCTGCTATTCATCTTTTCCCATTAAACGAAAATATTCATAACTGGTGGCAGCTAATTTCTGACAAAGCCTCATACTACCACCAAGAGCTATGCCATTTTACATCAAAACATAGCGGCTGTGGAGCACAACTGAAGTTGAAAAAAATTTGCAAAAGAGTTGACCATTTTCAATTGAGTGTCAACGTGATGTCAACACTCTGAATTGATCAGTTTTTATAATTGGTTGTCAACCTATAATCAGTCCTCTGTGATGTGAACTAGTTTTTACAATCAGCTTCCAATAGTGTCAACCCTCAATGAGTTTGTACCACAGTTTTAGCCAGGTTAACTATGAGTAAGATGACATTTCATGGAACATTAATTGCCAAGTTTTAGCCTAGGCCGCATTTCCGTGGCCATTCAATGGCCGCGCGCGCGGCGCTTCGGGCCAGGGTTTGTCCCCTGGCCCCCCTCTTCCCTGGTGCCTATATATACCCCCTGGGGTTCCAGAGTTAGAGATATGCAAGGTTTAGGGTAGTTCTCATTTTCTATTTTGTAATTTAGGGTAGTGTAGTGTAGTTTTTCTTCTTCTTCCTCCCTTGTATTTTTCATTTCTTGTAGATCTTGTATTAGGGAGAGAGAGTGGTACATGTTGGGAAGCAAGAGTGCTTGTAATAGAAGGTGACAATCTATGAAAGGTGCTCTCTTACCTTATCTTTGTTTTCTTCTCTCTAATCTCTTTTACATGTGTAGCTAATCTTTTCTCTCATGGCAACTAACTACTAACCACCAACTAGTCTAACTTCTTATGTGATAATCCACATGAATCTAATAGCCTCGATTTGGCCTTGCTCTTGCAAGAGCCAGTGATGGCTCATGATGATGGATCTAACTCTAACTTCCTAACCACTAACAAGCTAACATTACTTTATTTCATGCTTGCTCTTATTGGGTTTTGATGATGTAAGTGTAGCTTGCACTTGTTTTGTTGAGTTGGGATGTAAAGAGTTACATATGGGTTATGCTTTGTAAAGCTCTTGATCCAAGGACTAGTGATGGCCAATGATACATGTGAGGCAACTATCACTAAGAGGTTAGCGTGTTTGTGGAATCATTAGTAGTTAGTAGCCGTGAGTTTTCTTTGTTTTTCACTTTATTTTAGAAATATCAAAAATCACAAAAACAATTCTTTTATGTTTCCCACTTCTTCGTATTTCACCGTACCTCTCTTTTCATTCTTTGTTTTCCTTTCTTTTTCATTCTTTAAAACTTTGAAGAATCGTTAACATACACGTGAACATACCGTGTAAGCTTCTATCGCCTCCCGTCCTTATGGATTCGACTCGTTTTAGCCTCTATGCTATAACGGAAGTATCGAGGAAGCTAAAGCACATACACATTAAATCTTCACTTCAAAACATACACTTTTTGTGCACAGTTTTACCCCGATCATAGTCCTATTTTTGTGATATGTAATTTTAGCTGACATGACTGAGGAGCAATTAGGAAATACAAATTATTGTGAATATATAGATATAAGATGTGATTGCAATAGGGAATCACATCATCTGTTAGGCTCATTTATGAAGTCAATTTCTTCATTTATTTAGAATAAGTTTGAATATATCATTCTTTCATGCAAATTATAGTGAAAATTATCATTATGTCTAATTTACTGCAAAAGTTTGAGATAGAGGTGGTGGTGGTGGTTATTTTGTTAATGTCAGTGTCTTTGAAAGTGTTTGAATATGTCATTTCTTTCATGCAAACATTGTCTACTTAGGTTAGGTTATTATACTTCTATTCTTCATCCTTCGTCGGCTTCTTTTGAGAATAGTGTCCTGCTACCATCCCTACAATCATTATGCTTAAGTGAACTATCATTGTCACTAATTAACTGTGTCGAGAGCGGAAACTCATCCGTATTGGACACCTTCAAGTGTACTCACTATGAGTTGAATCTATTAAGTACCTCATGTTGTTGCATTTTCAAATTATTTTACCAAGTTAAGAGTTCTCTCATCAGAACTAAAAACAAGCAATTTGTGATTCTCAAGGACCAACACATGGCAAACTATGGATATTAGTTATCAATTTTGCTCTACTAAAAGGCCAAATAGGCATGATCAGTGAAGGCTGGTTTGATTGTGTCATTGTTTCCCTACCTTCTGCCAAAGTAAGTTGACATGTGGCCATTATGATGCTTGAGTGTAATGAAATGAACAATGAACATTTGTCCCAACTAAGTAGTCTATTCAGTCAATAAGTAATGTGCAAGGGTGCATTCCTGTCTATAAACATATTTCTAAATGCAACCAGGAAGTAAATTATGAGGACTCTGAAATCAGTTGTGAAAGCAACCATCGTGTATGGAATTTTATTTTCAAGTGGTTGGGAGATTTTATTGCTTTCTCTAGTGTTTTTCAAATCATTATAGTATAGTAGTTACCAGCACTTCTTTATATGGCTTTATTTTGGTAACTCAGAACTCAAATGATGTGAAACTAGATGTGTGTGATGTTAGAAATCTGTGATAAAGTTAAACTTACTAGTTTCACTACAAACTACAATCTTCGGTAGGATTGAATTTAAAATTAATTTTGTGGCAAGATGGGTTTTAACAAATTTATGATACTCGCAATATGAAAAATTCTAACCGTCACAAACCATATGTCAATACTTAGCTAATTGAGAAAAATTCTACTTGCAATATCAGAACAGTAAAAATACAAAGATATGCAGAATCACCACGCTCACTAATATTTGTGGATAACAGAAAATCCATGATAATATAATAGAGATAAAATAAGTTGTGTAACTCAACAAATATTCTGATTAGTTGTAAATAGAAATTACCTGTCGAGAAGCTTCGTTCTCGGGTTAATCGTACTGTTG
The DNA here is from genome assembly GCA_038442645.1 of Agave tequilana. Classification (NCBI taxonomy): domain Eukaryota; kingdom Viridiplantae; phylum Streptophyta; class Magnoliopsida; order Asparagales; family Asparagaceae; genus Agave; species Agave tequilana. The sequence continues at coordinate 89,949 of JAVJIF010002638.1, forward strand.
TTGTTACTGTTCCTTGCTATTCCTTGTTGACCCTCTTTCTCGTAACTGGCCGATGTCAGTTTGCTGTTGTTGTCTGCAGTGAGCGCGTGCGACTGGATCTGATGAAGATAGGTTCTTGGCCTCGAACAGAGGAGCGGGACGGTAGAGGCCCGGCTACTGCTGGCTCTGGCAGAGAGTGAGAGGGGCGGTGGTTGCCTCTGTTGGTGCGCACAGAGGGGAGAAGGGGAACAGGAGGACTGGCTTCGGTGGTCGTGGATTGGTGAAGGGAATTGGGTTTTCCTGCTGCTCACGCATATGGAGATGGGGGGAAACAGTGAATGCTTGAAGGCATATGACGCATGCAGGAAAAGAAAAGGAGAGAGTGGTGGATGCTTTTGTTGGAGGATGGTGCTCACGCAAATTGTGGGGAGGAGATGGTGATTTTGTAATTAAGTGGGATTTTAGGGGATTAGATGAGGGGTGTAAGTGGTTTTCAAAATTTGGATTTGAAGAGGATAGATGGGGGTGGGCAGGGAAGGAAGAGGGTGTGTTTGGATTTAAATCCCTTTTTGTAACTAATTGTGATTAGTGGATTGGATGAGGATTTGTAATGGGGATTTAAAATTTTGTGTAAGTGGATGTGAATGAAATTTGAGTAGATAAAATCAGGTTGAATTTGAATAAGATAACTAGGATATCGTTTCATACAATAATTCTGTTTTGAAAAGAGTTTCACACTCAAATTCAAACTAATATTTTCATAACTGAAAACTCAAGATTTCATTCATTCAAAGTCTGTCTATTTATTTCATGCAAGGCCAATTAAATAGGCTTACCAGACTACTAAAGTTTTTTCACATAACTGATATGATATTAAATAAAAATAAACACTACAAAGAAATAAAGAAACACTACTGTAAAGAGAAAATACACACTCCAACTCAAACATATAGACTCTGGCTAAATCTAAGTAACTGCAGCTCGATGTCTCCTGCGCCAATACACATGATTGTACCTCCTCTTTGGACGCGCCGATGCATGTCCTCATCATTCTCTCCAGGTGGGAGAGAACTCGACTCCGTCGAGTTAGTATAGAGTAACTCTCATAGTACTCTAATATGTCTGGATCAATCTATTGTAACTCACTGCGATCCAATCACGTGTCCTCAGCAGGCGACTCCCTTTCCAACATATTAGATACCGTCAGGTTTCACCATCTCTCGTAGAGATAATTTCATCATCTAGAATTTTATCAATCTTCTCTGTTGTATTTAGATTGATATCTAGTAGTGGGGGAAGTGGGAGTCTCTCAGAAAATGGCTCAGGGGTAGGCTCATCAACCAATGGGTTGCTGCGGTTAAAATTAAGACCTTTGTATTCTACCAGATCATCAAATTGAAAGTAGAATTAATTTTAAAATCTTCAGGAAGATCAATAACATAAGCATTGTCGTTTAGTTTCGTTAAGATTTTGAACGGTCCAGCACTACGATGATGTAATTTTTTAATAGTCCCTGGAGGAAACTCGTTTCGGAAGAACTGGACCATACAAGTTTGCCAACATAAAAGTTTTAAACTTCTTCCTAACACCAGCTCATAGTCTGTAGTCAAATTGCCTTGTTCAATTTTATCACTGATTACTTTGTACAACTCATGCATGTGTGTTGCAAAGGAAGATGCAGACTTTAACACTCTGTTTGATCTATCATGAGAATGAGGTCAATGGGCTGCCTAGGCTTAAAGTCATACCCTATCTCATGCGGACTCTTACATGTCCTATTAACGGATGAACTATATGCAAACTTGGCAATAGACAATTTCATATCCCAACTTCGAATATGCCCACCAACGAGGGTACGGAATAAGTTTCCTAGACTTCTATTGTCAATCTCGGTTTAACCATCAGTTTGAGGGTGAAAAGCGTTGGAGAATTTAAGCTTCATGCCTAACATGTGCTAAAGGATTTTCCAGAAATAGCTAGCGAACTTAACATCCCTATTGAACACAATGGTCTTAGATAGACCGTGCAGCTTGACGACGTCATCAAAAAAGATCTTGGCTACTCTAGAGGCGTTAGAAGTACGAGAGTAAGGCATGAAGTGGGCCATTTTAGAAAAACGGTCCACGACAACTAGGACTGATCATGCTTTCTAAGGGTTATTAGAAGTCCTAGCACAATGTCCATACTAACATCCTGTCATAGGCAATTTGGGATCGGGAAAGGAGTATATAAACCGGTATTTTGTTTCTGTTGTTTTGCAAGTTGGCAGGTATGGCACCTTCCAACATGTTTGGCAACATCATGTTTTGACCCTGGATAATAGAACCGATACTCCACGACTTCTATGGTCTTCTTATTCTCAAAGTGCCCGACTAGACCACCAACATGCAATTCCCACACAAGAAATTCTTTAAGGGAGGTTCTTGGATGCATAACTTTCGGCCTAGAAAGAGATATCTGTCGTGCAGGGTATAACCATTCACTTCTCGAGTCGATCCATCTATCATTATGGCATATATGTCACAAAAATCAGGACACGCCTCGTATTTAGTTTTTATCTTCTCAAAGCCGTTTACCACCATGGATATTTTGATAAAGATGAAAATACAATGGCTGAGGCATCAACGACTTTGTTTTCTACTCCTACTTTGTGGCGTAAAGTGAACATGTAGTCTTGAAGGAACTTCGCCCATGTAACGCGTTTAGCTTCTTTTGAGAACAGATATATTTCAGGGCCTTATGATCAGAGAAGAGAACGAACTCATGCAACAAAAGGTAATGTTGCAATAGCGAAGTGCTTGAATCATCGCTTAGAATTTCTTATCGTAGGTGGAGTATAGTTGTCGAGCATTATTCAGCTTCTCACTGAAGTAAGCAACTAGATGACTTTCTTAAGCGAGGACTCCGCCTATTCCAATTCCTGATGCGTCACGTGCCACTTCAAAAGACTTTAGAAAAATCAGGAAGACGCACGACGAGAGCACTGACAATTCTCTTCTTGATCTCAATAAATGCTCTTGTGGCAGTATGAGACCCGTATTCTCCCTTCTTCAAACAGTCAGTGATTGGAGCCTTGACAATGCTAAATCCTTTGATGAACCGATGATAGAAGGTAGTGTGCCCGTAAAAAACTTCTCACATCACGAATGGTCTTAGGCTCGGGGCATTCTTCAATGGCTCTAATTTTTTCGGGATCCGCAGAAACTCCATTAGCAGAGACTACAAATTTGAGGAATTGAATTTGTGTAGAGAGAAAGGTGCATTTCTTAGGATTAGTGTACAACTCTTCCTTTCTCAATACAAAACAAACCTGACATAGATGGTCGAGATGTTACTCATGAGATTGGCTATAGATGAGGATGTCGTCAAAGTAAACTACCAAGAATTTGTCCATAAAAGGACGTAGTACTTGTTCATTACTCTCACAAAAGTACTTGGAGCGTTGGTCAATCCAAAGGCATGACCATCCACTCATACAACCCATCCTTCATTTTGAAGGTGGTCTTCCACTCATCTCCGGCACGGATGTAAATTTAGTGATAACCACTTTTTAGATCAATCTTGGAGAAAATAGTGGCACCAGACATCATATCCAACATATCATCCAGTCTAGGAATGGGAAAACGATATTTAACCGTTATTTTGTTGATGGCATGACTATCCACGCACATATGCCAAGATCCGTCTTTCTTGGGCTTCAGTAAGGCGGGAACCGCATGGACTCATACTCTCTTGGATGAAGACATTTTTCATCAATTCATCATCCTCTTGAGTTTGATATGCTCAGTGGGGTTCATCTTATAGTGGGGTAAGTTGGGAAGACTAACTCTTGGGACTAAATCAGTGGAGTGTTGGATGCCACGCATCGGGGAAGTTTGTCTGGGAGGTCTTCAGGAAATAGGTCAGCGAATTTCGCATTCACTGGAGTGATCTCGGGAGGGATCAGAGTGTTGGTATCCTTGGTAACTTTCTTGGTTGTAAAGATCACAAGGGAGCCCCTTTTTCTAAATCTTGATTAAAAGCCTTTGCAGTAATCAAGTTGACTGTTGGTCTTTTTCACTGCAGCAGCCTTGGATTCAGATGGTTCAGCCTTAGGCTCACGAGGCAGTAACTTGATCTTCTTCCCTTCATGTTCAAAGTAACACATGTTCGACCGATCGTAGATGGTAACATCTCTGTCATCCAACCATGGTCGTCCAAGGATAACGTGACCCACATTTATGGTCACGATATTACACCTAATTTGTCCTTGTAGAGACCGAAGTCAATTAGAACAAGGCATCTTTGCTTGACTTCTAGCGCTGACGAGTTTATCCACGTCACTCGATAGGGATGAGGATGTGGTACGACCTTCAAGCCAAGTTTTATAATTACTGTAGACAGTGTTTTAAATGTCGGCCGACATTTCTGAAATGTCGGCCGACATTTCGTTTTCAAGCCCTCACTGTCACGACATCTCACTCTCATTTGAAATGGCGTTTTGGAAAATGTCGGCCGACATTTTTGAAAAAATCCGATATGTCGGCCGACATTTCTTGAAAATCGGCTGACATTTCAACAAAACCCAATTTGTTGGTTGGTCTTGGAATTGGAGCAATTGCGAAATTTCTACAATGAGTTAGTGAGTGTATGCAAAATGTTAAGGTAAGTTTACCTATTCTAAACATATTTATGTAGTTTTGTATAAGTTGTGTATGTATTGGATATATATTTGTTGTCCGCCATGACGTCCGAAATTTAGCAGATGTCCCTTAAATATCTCCGAAATCTAAAATCTGACATCCGATTACGACATTCGATATTTTCTCAATATCTGACATTTAAAACACTGACTGTAGATGACACGACGTTAATGCAGCTTTCACTATCTACAATAATCTTGCAGCTTTTACCACCTATCTTCGTGATGATATGGAAAAAGGTTCATCGCAGTCATCATTCTCCTTTGGCTGGGACAAGGCACACCTGACGATGGATAAGTGAATCGTTGTTGATGGCCTAATGCAGTTAAGACCAATATCATCACCTATGGCCTCATTGTCAATGTCTGAATCTTCGTCTTCTCCGTGAAAAATGAACTCGTCTGAATCCGATTCGGACACTATTTATGGCACTCCGTTGACTAAGGCAATCTTGACTGGGTTAAGCAATTAGCAACCACATGTACATAACTCTGGCACTTGTAAAACTTGATTGTGGATTCAGTTTAGAGAACTATCTGTCAGTGCCCTTGCCTTTGTTCTTGATGTTGGCCCAAAAGCCCATCGCTCTAGTTTTGATGATGATTAACTCATGTAGTTATATTACTAATGATCTTGTATTTATTTAGTCTCAGATATTTGATCAAGATCTTAGTAGGTGTTTAGCTTCAACAAAGGATTCGAAGTCAAGTTTTGAAGCTAGCACGTGTTAAATCAAGAGCTCGCGCATCAAGATCGCATCAAGTACTCAAGAGGAGTCTAGCTCATTGGATCAAGATTTGGATCAAGTCAAGAAGGAGTAGAAGATTTTAAAGTGAAGATTTTAAAGAAAACTAGTGTCGGGTTTTGTAAGTGTCAAAATTTTATTTTTAGATAAAATGTAAAGGATAGATAGTTGGTGGATTGCTCAAGTTCATTTACACACACAAAAGTTATATGTGTTTTTAGAAAATACCGTTTTGATTTTTAAGCTTCAAAATATACATGTGCTTTATCAAAACTATTTTAGAGCTTATTATCAAAAATATAGATATTTCATCTTATATGTGTAGTGATCATATCCATACACACTAAGCTTCAAAAGTGTTTCAAATATCTTGTTTTTGTATTTGGAGAGTTTTGAAAAAATATTTTTCAATTTGGAGATTGTTTTTTTAAAAAAATACGGTTTTTGTTTAAGGCCAAAATTTCTATATCACAAAATAGTTCAACATGTTTGTAATATGTTTTAATTTTTAATCAAACATGTTTGAATATCAAAGTATATCAATAAACTTATTTTTGTAGAATTTATGAGAATTTATGGGATTTTATTAAAGATAAAAAGACCAAGTTTTAATCCCTAAAAAATGTTTGACCAGGCCTTCTGCCGGTCGACCAGACGGTCGACCTAGACAGAAGTCGGTCGACCGGTCCGGTCGACCGATGTGCACAAACGTGCACAGCCAGTTTTGCTGGAGGGTCGGTCGACCGACCCGGTCGACCGCTGAGAGCTCTGCTCTTTAGATCTGACCCCAGTCAACCGGGAGGTCAACCGGCAAAGAGCTCTGCTCTCTGTATCTAGGCCTCGATCGACCGGGCGATCGATCGGTGGCACAACGGTCGGAAATCCGACCGTTGGCCGGTCGACCGACAGCAGCGTCAGCTGCTGATTTAGCCTCCAACAGCCATATTTTGGGAGCCTATAAATTAAGGTTCCTTGAACTATTTTCTATAAGATTTGAAGTGGGTTTTCAAGCTAGTTTTTCCTACCTTTATAAGTGTTTATCTCCACTTGTTTTAGAGCTAAAACTTCCATATCAAAAGGAGAGTGTATCAAGAGTGTTTTTCAAAAGAGATTTCTTGAGTTTTTCACCACAAATCCATTCTAGTTTTTCTCAGACATACTTGAGCTTTCCATTGCTATATCAATCCTATATGAGAGTTATTGTGAGAGTGCTTTTAGGTGATCAAAGTGTTGTGATCACCAAAGTGTTGAATCTTGTATTTGAGGAGGCGAACTTACGGGTTCGTGTTGTTTCGAGTTCTTGTGGGAGCTTGGTGTAGAGGTGCGGCCTGGTGTAGAGGTGCGGCCCGCAAGCTAGTGTGCTTGTGTGTGTTATTCTTGCGGGAACAAGAGAGGGACTAGTGAGTCCAAGGAGTTCTAGTGTGAACTCGTTGTAGGTGTTGCGGCACCGAGTGATCCGGTGGGATCGTTTTTAGTAGAAATCCTTCATAGTGTTGAAGGCAAGGACGTAGAGCAAGGGTGCTCGAACCTCGAAACAAATCTCTCGTGTTTGTGATTGTTCTCTCTCTATCTCTCACTCGTGTTTATATCTTGCATGCTCTTATTGTTCATATTCATTACTTGCTTGATATACTTGTGCTTAAATTGATATATGCTTGGGATTGTTTGCTCACACTTGTATTCAACCAAGAGAGCCATAACGGCACCTCAACTCCTATCTAGAGGAATCTTGAGGAGATACTCTAGAGCCCTTCACCGAAAATTCGGCCATACTCTTGTGTTATACTTGGTGTGTTTAGCTTAATAGTTTTTAGTTTGCATAAATAGTTTTAATTCTGCATTAATTCATTATTAGATTAGCTTATCACCTATTCACCCCTCTAGGTGATTACAATTGGTATCAGAGCTTGGTGATCTTGATTTGGGTCTAACAACCTAGAGTTAAAAATCCTCATTTTAGCTAATCACAATATTTGTACACACACATGGATTTCATGTCACCTCCCATGTTTGTGAAAAACACCTAGAGGGGGGTGAATAGGTGTTATGCTAATCAAATGCACTTTTAAAAGCTAGTTAAGATGTATGATGCAAGCGGTCACTCAAAACAAGAACTTGAAGCCGAATTCCCAGTAAAGGGCTCTAGAACTTCTCCTCTTTGATTCCTCTAGATGATGAGTTGAGGTGCTTAATTGCTTCCTTGTTGATATGAGTATAGACCGAAAATGCAAGAAGATGAAATGAATGCAATATGAAAACAAGACAAATAGTATCACAAGTATAGGAATGTAAATCAATAAAGAGTAAGAAGAAATCAATCGCAAACACAAGAGAATTTGTTTCGAGATTTGAGCCACTGCTCTACGTCCCCGCCTTCACCACTATGAAGGATTTTCACTATGTCCAAAAAGGAAACTTCTACACAGGAACCTTACAACCAAGGGACAATTGGTCTACACAAGATCAGAGTACCCAACTCCAACAATACTATCCTCCACACAAGAGGAACCACAACTCAAAGGAATTCAAGTCACTTGGTGACCTAGGAAGACCACAAATACTCTCTTACAACTTCTTATAGAGTGGAGTATGATTT